>JACEFO010002974.1:0-83873 GCA_015342445.1 Digitaria exilis
AAAAATCAAACCTAGACTTAAGAATCTGTTTACGCAGAGAACCCTAGATCTTTCAAAACTTCGCGAACGAGTCCCTGGACTTTTGCGCAGAGACCCCTAAACAAAGGTAGACGATGAACTTGGGTCCCTGGGACCTCGCCGGAGTTGCGCCGGCCAAATGGCGGCGAACTAGGCTCGGGGAAGTGGGGGAAAAGATTCCTGGGCTCACCACGAGTCGTTTGGGGACGGTTGGGAGGCCGGGGATGGTCGGAGTTTCGCCGGCGACGAGGTGGGCGGCGCGGCCGCCGCGGCTTCTACGCCGGCGAGCTCGGGGTCGTTCGCGGAGGGGGAGAGGTCCTTGAGCACCAGCAGAGCTTGGGGAAGCTAATGGCGTGCTCGAGGAAGCTCGGGGACGGCTCGGAGTAGGGTCTCGACGTGCGGGTGCTTCGACGGCCGGAATTCGCGATTTGGGGAAATCGCAAATTCTCGCCGGAGAAGGGACAATAGCTTGGGGAAAGTTGGGGGTTTTGGAGCTGGTGGAGTGGACTAGCTCCGTGCGGGATGGATTGGGGAATGGTGGAGCGTGGACGAGGAATTTCGCGAAGAGCTTGGGTTCGGCTTGCGCGTCGCGAGGAGGAAGAAGACCGAGCGAGCGCGGGGAAGTGGAAATGACCAAGTGAGCGAGTGAGAGGAGGGGTGGGAGTGCGCGGTGGAGTGCTTGGGCACGCAAGGGAGGCACTGTGCGGCCTCGGGAGCGTGCGAGCGCGTGGGTGGCTGTCGCGGTCGCCATTGATGGCGCGGCGAGCTCGAACAGAGCGCGCGCGACACGATTGGGCGAGGAAGATTGTGGCGTGATCGCTGGGGATCCTCCACAGTGCTCCTTGGCGCGTAGCGAGCGAGCATCGCGACTGCGGGCGGCGCTGCGCGGCTGCGACCAGTGCCGAGCGAGCTTGCCATGATGGCGCTCCGCGGCGCGAGGCAGCAGTGCGCCGTCGCCCGCGAAGTGACGGTACGGAAGGCTTGGACAAACGCGTGAGGACAAAAGCTAGCTGCCGCCACAGCTCGGCCGACCCGACGCGGTCTCCGCCACACGCCGGCCACGTGGCGGCCGGACTCCGGCCGGAGCAGAGCGCGCCAGGGGCGAGCTGGCAGCCCCGTGGAGCTCTTTGCCCCTTTTGAACTTTCTCCAAAAATTTGAGCTGAACTTCGAAACGTGTAAAATTAAAAGTTGGAGTTTGAGGTGCGGGACACAACTTCCGAGCTTGGACCGGGCACTTCGACCAGGCGCTACGGCGCTTCGAGCTTGAACCGCAAGCTCGAGCTTGCCGAGCCTCGAATGGTCGGAAACGCCACTCGAGGGTGAGTGCCCCCCTCGAGCTTGGCTGCGAAGCCTCGAGCGTGACGGAACGTCGCTCGAGGGTGAGTCCTCGAGCTTGGCTGCGGAGCCTCGAGGGTGACGGAACGTCGCTCGAGGGTGAGCCCTCGAGCTTGGCTGCGGAGCCTCGAGCGCGACGGACGGCGGGGCCTCGAGGGTCCTGTCGTGCAGCCTCGAATCGTGACGGAAACTACCGGCTAGGCTCGATCGTCACGGTCATAGCTCGATCGTCACGGACATACTGACTAGGCTCGATCGTCACGGACATACTGACTAGGCTCGATCGTCACGGACATAGCTCGATCGGGACGGATTTTTACGGCTAACCTCGATCGTGACGGACATTCCCGCTCGAGGGTCACCGATCGGCGGCGAACGCCGTGGCGAGGTTGTCGCGAAGGGCTGTCCGAGATGTTTAAGTTTTAGTTGGGTGCCAAACAACCCTTGTTTTTGAATTATAATTGAATTTTTGACGAATTTTTGAATTTCAACCCAATTCCCTGTTGTATTGATTTTAATTGCACTTTTTAATTCTTTTGACATCAGAGATGTCACACTTTTGGCGAGTGGGTTTGTTTGCCAAAAATCTACTAAGAGTGGATCCTTACTTTCATGATTTTAGCATCAAATTCTAGTAGAATTAACCATTCTAGATTAGCATCCTTTCTAAGCATACAAGTGGTGCAATACAATTTATTGCATACAACAAGTTCCTCATCCTCATAGTTCCACTTGTTACTCAATGCAGCACACCGGTCAAGCAGTCTCATTAACCGCGAGAAGCGGACAGTTCGAACCGAATTTTGCTACCTGGCCAGGGGAAACCCAACACACACGGACAAGGCTTGCTATAAAGGGCACAAGCACTTCCCAACCTTTCCCATCAATCCACAATTCGGCGCCGGGTCCATTCCCTTAGGATAAAGGTTTACCGCTTCACTCACGGCATCACGCATATATCCACATGTGTACGGCAAGGGAAACAAAATGTTTCCAAGGAGAGATGGCTATCGGTCCTAGCTGCTTCAATCTGGTACCGGGCTTACCGATTCCCATAGGTCGGCATGCGTGTGGTACGTTCAAAAACTTGATACATAGAACCACACGTTTCGACCTTAATCCAATTATCATACGTGGACGGGAGATCTACACATACCATCCGCCCGTCCATCCTTATGATTCTAACATAAGTAAAGACAAGCAACTCTTATGTCTCGCGAGTGACAGGAAATCACTCGACTTGTAACGGACCTAAAGGCATTGCTCTATCGACCCTATCATACTAATGTTTCAAGTCATAGGTACTAGCATCATGCAACTAAGGTATTCAAACAACACCTAGAACGTAAATGCACAAGCATAATTAGATACATAGTTGCGCGAATTGAAAGTTAGGTCATGCTTCGGGGCTTGCCTTCTTGAGCTAAAACGTTATAAGGCTCCTGGTCGTTCACGGCGATGTCGGCACCTCCCTCGGGATCTTCTTCATTGATGGGAACAAGGTTGTAGGTTCCGTCAGCGAGAGCGCCTTCTACATGAGATGCACAACTTTAATGCGGCTGCCTATGTGACCTAAGAACAAGCCTTGAAAGCCATATTCACCTAGACATTCTAGTGATTCACTTTCTACTTCACAAAATTAGAGGAGGGGTGTGGAATTTTAACGTATCTATGATGGTGATTGTCTACACATATAAAATAATCCAATTTATTATTTTGAAGCTAGGGTGCTGTTCTGACATTTTAGACTTCCCATGCTCCATTTTTAATTAATTATCAAAATTGACCTATTTCTTTTTAAACAACCCAATTCTACTCTAGTTCCTTCTTATTTTTTTTTCTCTGTTTCTGTTCACCCTTTTTATTCACAAACTTTATGACAGCTACTGCAGTATAAGAATTAGGCTCACTCCAAAATTTAGCTAAAACTGAGCTACACAGAATTTATTAAAAATAGTACAAACTGCTGCTTAAGAAACAAGATAAATTCATATAAAATTGAAACTACCTTCAAATCAGATAATTTTTCTACCAGAGCTACTCACAAGTGAAAGAAAGGCTCTGACCAAGTGGTGGCTAAAAATAACACTTGGACAGCCCTCAATAATTTTCTATCCAAACCTAACATCTATTTATTTGGGAGCCTAAACAGGGTCAAAAATTAAGTTTAGCATTTTACCACATGGTGATTTTTGGAGAAAAATGGTGATTTTTGGCTGCATGGATTATTTTTAATAATTACAGGACTAAAGTAAGACAGAAATCATAATTTAATTCATAACTGAAGCTACAGTCCATATTTTTAGGTCTCCTTTGGACACAAGGCGTCTAATGTCACTACAAACAACATATCCAAAGTTCAGCTCTAGAAGAGCTCAGGATTTGAAATGGTGCACAAGTTTCTAAAAACTGAGTTTGAATTTTAATTCAAAAACGGTTCACCAAAAGTATATACATGCTAACATGAGATTGGAGTTTACAACCTCACGAGTCCAGAGAGTATTTTTGTGCATTTTTATGATTTTTGTACGATGTTTAGTGGATTTTACAAGATCTCAGCAAAATAGATCTAGGTTTGAAGAATCTTTTTACGCCGGAGACCCTAGAACTTTTAAAACCTTTCAACCAAGTCCTTGATATTCGCGCAGAGGACCCTAGAACTAAAAAGGGGAACACGAAAGGGTCCCTGGGCTCGCCGGCGTCCGAACTCCGGCGAGGAAATGGCGAACCGGTGCGAGGGAAGTGGTGAAAAACGACGAGGGGCTCACCGCGAGTCGGTTGGGGTAGGTCTCGTGGCCGGAGGTGAAGCGGCGCGGCTCGTCGACGGTGAGCGGTGGAGCAGCTCGCTCCGGCGACGTCGATTGCCGGCTGCGGTGCTCGAGACGAGGCGCGGAGGGGCGTGTGAGCTTCACCGGACGATGGCGGAGCTAGTTGTGGGGCTTGGCGGAGACGGGGATGGCCGGAGTATGGAGCTCGACGTGGAGGTAGTGTTCACGGCGGAAATGGCCAAGCGACGGGGGAAACTCTGATTTCCCGGCGTGTGCGGCTCGATTCAAGCTGGGGAGTGTTCGAGCGGCTAGCTGGATGAGTGAGTGAGCTTCACGTGCGGGGGATTGGGAAATAGTGGAGGGAAACGCGGTGGATTTCGGTTTGCGGCGATGGAGCTCGAGCTCTGCTCTACGCGGCCGGAGGTTGAAGAAGGTGGGAGCAAACGTGGGGAGAAGGAAAACGGCTGGGCGCTAGCTGGGGGAAGGAATGAGGGTGCTCGGTGGAGTGTTTGGGCACGCTAGAGAGGGATGAGCTGCCTCGGGAGCGCGCGCGAGGGAAGATAGGTGACGGGACGCGCCATTGATGCACCCCCGAGCTCGGACAGAGCGCGCGACGGGGTTGGGCGAGAGGGATCGTGGCGTGAGCGAGTGAGATACGCTGCAGAGCCTCTTGGCGCGTAGCAGGAGGGAATCCAGCCGCAGAGGGGCTCTGCACGACAAGCGCGGCGATGGCCAACGACGGAGCTCGGCTTGTCATGATGGCGTTCCGCGCGGCGCGAGGCCGCCGGCGTGCTGTCGCGCGCGAAGTGATGGCACGGCAAGCCCAACGCCCATGCGAGGACAAGAGCTAGTTGCCGCCGCAGCTTGGCCGGCCTGGCATGGTCTCCGCCGCACGCCGGCCACGTGGCGGCCGGACTCCGGCCGGAGCAGAGCGCGCCAGGGGTGAGCTGGCAGCACTCGTGGTGCTCCTTTGCCTTTTTCGAATTTTCTCCAAAAATTTGAACTGAACATTGAAATGTGCAAAAATAAAAGTTAGAGTTTGAGATGTGGGACACAACTTTCTTTTTGGTGTGAACCTGAAATTTCAAATTTTCGAGCTCAAACAGGCCAAATTCAAACAGGCGTTCAGCACTGTTTTTGAGTTTTGGAGGGGCTAAACTACAAAATTTGAGAAAGTTCCCAACAGTAACTAGGCCTTATTTGTGATGAAAAACAACTTTTATTTTTGGAGATTTTCAAGTTTAGTACAAATTTCTTGAGATTTCAGTTGGGTGTCAAAAAGGCCTTTGTTTTGAATTTAATTTGAATTTTGGGTCAAATTTTGTGTTCTAACACCATTGTTCCCCTTTTAACCTGTTTTAAACGGTTTTTCAATGTATTAACATCAGGGATGTCACAGAGACCACCGTCGCGGCCCGAGGCTCATGGTCACTGTAGCTTTAGAGGCTTTGCGGTCGGCGATAGTGCCCCCGTAGATGGGGCTCCATCGGTTGGGTGGCGGCCTCAGCCTCCGGGGCATTATCGCCGAGTGGTTCGCCCACCGACGAACCGCTTTTAAGTTGTGCAGCTACTCCCTCCGCCGATGATGTGGTACTAAAAATAGATACCATTCGACACCGGAGTCTTCCCATAAAAGGAAAGGAATGGACCTTATTCATTCCCGGCCCAATTCCAGTTTTGACCTTTTGGGCCTTTCCCCCAACTAGGGTCCTCGCCGGACCTCTCGTTTGAAGAGGGCACAGCCGACCCCTCCGTGGGGTCGGGCTGGTTGGGGTCGTACCCGTTGCCCCCCTCTGCGGGTGGTCATGGGTAGAAGCGTCGGAGCTGCTCAATGTTCCAGGCGTTGGAAATGTGGGTTCCATCTGGCACTGCCAGCTTATAAGAACCCGGGCGGAGGACCCGTACTACGGTGTAGGGCCCTTCCCAAGGAGGTGAAAGCTTGGTGAAGCCGTGGCGATCTTGGGCCAGCCTCAGGACCAGGTCGCCACTTGAAACGCACGGCCACGAACTCATTGCGCGTGATAACGCCTCAAGCCCTGCTGGTATCTGGCCGAGTGCGCCAATGCTACTTCCCGAGCTTCCTGCAACTGATCCGTGGTGTCCTCAAGGTTGATCGTGTTCGCTTCCTCGTCGAAAGCTTGAACCCTTGGGGAGCCATAGTCTACGTCCATGGGGAGGATCACCTCAGACCCGTAGACCATGTAGAACGGGAAAAACCTCGTGCCGCGGGTCGGAGTCGTCCGCAGACTCCACAGGACGGAGGGTAGCTCCTCCACCCACTTGGCGCTGAGTTTGTGAATGCGCTTGACCAGTCGGTTGAATATCCGCGGCTTCAACCCTTGCAGGATCATGCCGTTGGCGCGCTCGACCTGGCCATTTGTGCGTGGGCGAGTGACTACCGCCCACGCCACCTCGATCCCATAGTTGTCGGAGAAGCGTGTGAACTTCTTCCCCGTGAACTGAGTTCCGTTGTCGGTGATTATGGTTTTCGAAACACCGAACCGGCATAGGATGTCACAGAAGAAGCGGACGGCTTGCTCTGACGTGATCTCCGTCAACGGGTGTGCTTCGATCCACTTCGTGAATTTGTCGATGGTGACAAACATGTGGGTGAAGCCCCTGGGCGCTCTTGGCAGAGGCCCGACCATGTCCAGTCCCCAGACCGCGAATGGCCAGGTGATGGGTATGGTCTGAAGCGCCTGGGCTGGTAAATGCATCTTGTTGGCATAGAACTGGTAGCCTTCACACGTTCGCACGATTCGCTCGGCGTCCGCGACGGTTGTGGGCCAGCAGAATCCTTGCCTGAAGGCCGACCCTACTAACGACCGGGGCACCGTGTGGTGGCCCCACACCCCACCGTGGATGTCCTTCAACAGCGATCTCTCCTCTTCGTTCAGGATGTAGCATTGAAGAACACCATTGTGGCCCCGGTGGTACAGGTTGCCCTCTGTTATCCTATAGGACTTGGCCCTTCGGACGAGGCGTCGAGCCTCTGTTCGTCCAGCTGGGAGGGCCCCATCAACAAGCCAGCTTAAGAAGGGTGTACGCCAATCCCTCCTTGGCTCGGGTGGGTCTTCCATAGGCTGCTCTTCGTCGGGATCTGGCCCCTCGTCAGGGTCGGACACGATGGCTGCCACCACCCTCGTTGGGTCGGGGCTTCCCTCGAGGCCGAGAAACTGCTCGGGTCTGGCCTCGAGGAAGGTGCTCCATTGTTGAAGTGTACTGACGGCCGGTGCTGATCGTCCGCAAACATGCCTGGCGGGACTGGCTGTCGCTAGGATGCGAGCTTGGCTAGCAAATCGGCTGCCTTGTTGTACTCCCATCGGAGGTGGACGAAGCCCAAACCCTTGAACTTCTCTTGCGATCTGCGCGCCACATCGCAGTAGACCACCAGCTTCGGATTGTAGCACTTGGCGTCGCCGTTGACCTGATCAACCACGAGCCGAGAGTCGCCGCGAGCCTCCAACCTGTGAATGCCTAGCTCCTTGGCTAGCCACAGTCCGGCGAGCAGAGCTTCGTACTCCGCCATGTTGTTCGACGCGGGTAAGTGAAGCCGTATGGCGTAACGCATCATCACCCCCATAGGAGAGATGAAGACGACCCCGACCCCTGACCCAGTTCGATTCTGGGCTCCATCGAAGTGAAGAACCCAGTACTCGAGGTCAGCCGGGGCTGGAGGGAGCTGTGTCTCCGTCCATTCAGCAACAAAATCCGTAAGGACTTGAGACTTGATTGCTGACCTTGGCATGTAAGAAATGTCGTAGCCCATGAGCTCGAGGGACCACTTGGCGATTCTTCCCGTCGCCTCCCTCTTGTTGATGACCTCCCCCAACGCGTGCTCCGTGACGACGGTGACATGATGGGCGTCGAAGTAGTGTCGGAGCTTGCACTTGGCGATGAGGACAGCGTAGATCATCTTCTGAATGTGAAGATAGCACGTCTTCGCCTCAGTCAACACCTTGCTGATGTAGTAGACCGGGTGCTGCACCTTTAGGGCGTGCCCTTCCTCCTCGCGCTTTACCACAAGAACAATGCTTACCACATGAGTGTTCGCCGCCACGTACAGGAGCAGGTGTTCCCCTTCGCATGGGGGCACCAGGACAGGCGGCTTGGTGAGCATGTGCTTGAGCAGGTCGAGCGCCTGCTGAACCTCCGTGCTCCACTCGAAGTGGCCATCCCTCTTCAGGAGCTTGTAGAGAGGAAGCCCCCGCTCGCCTAGGCGCTCTACGAATCGTCCTAGCGCGGCGAGGCAACCTGTCAACTTCTGAACGTCCTTGACGGAGCTGAGCGGCCCCATATTAGTGACGGCTGCGATCTTCTCGGGGTTCGCCTCGATGCCCCTAGCAGAGACAACGAATCCCAGGAGGAGGCCTTTCGGGACTCCGAACACGCATTGCTCTAGGTTGAGTTTTACGTGGTTCACCCGCAAGCGATCGAATGTGGCTTCCAAGTCTTGGACTAGATCGTCAGCTCGCTTGGACTTGACTACAATGTCATCCACGTAGACCTTGACGGTTCGCTCGGCGAGGTCTCCTAAGCACTGGTTCATGCAACGCTGAAACGTTGCACTAGCATTCTTTAGCCCGAAAGCCATCGTGGTGTAACAGAATACACCGCAAGGGGTCACGAAGGAAGTGGCCAACTAGTCGGATTCTTTGAGCGCGATCTGGTGGTACCCAGAGTAGGCGTCAAGGAAGCATAGGGCTTTGCACCCTGCCGTAGAATCCACAACCTGGTCGATGCGAGGGAGGGGATAGGGAAACTTTTCGCAAGCTTTATTGAGACTAGTGTAGTCGATACACCTTCTCCATTTTCCATTTTTTTCTCGACGAGTACAGGGTATGCTAACCACTCAGGTAGCGTACCTCCCTAATGAACCCTGCATCTAACAGCTTGGCTACTTCTTCGATGATGATCTTCTGCTTGAAGTCGTTGCAGCGCCTCGTGGGCTGCTGGACTGGCTTCGCGCCTTTGCGAATGTCCAAGGAATGCTCGGCGACTGCCCGGGGGATTCCAGGCATGTCTACGGGAACCCAAGCGAACATGCTGATGTTCACCCGGAGGCAGCCGACGAGCGCGCTTTCCTATTTCTACGTGAGGGTGGAGGAGATGATGACCGTCTTGCTCCCTAAACCCTGAGGATCGAGGAGCACTCTCTTCGTGTCGCTCGACGGCTGGAACTGCCTCTCGGCCTCCAGCTCGAGCATCGCCTTTTTGCGAGCGGGGCCGTCATCATCCCTGGCGTCGTGCGCTTCCGGCTCTTCAAGAATGGAGGTTAGGACCGCCATGGCATCGACCACTGCTTGAGAGACGGCGAGCTCCTTGGAAGCCTCCACGGCTGCCTTGGCCTTGGCGAGCTGGTGAGATGTGACAAGAGCTGCCGCCAGTGTGCAGATCTCCTTCTCGCACTCGTACGCCACCTGTGGGGATGTTCCCACCACAATGACACCGTTGGGACCCGGCATCTTGAGCTTGAGGTAGACGTAGTTTGGGACGGCCATGAACTTAGCGTAGCACGGCCTGCCCAAGATAGCATGGTAGGAGCCATCGAAGTCCACCACTTCGAAGCAGAGTGTCTCAGTACGGATCTCCGAAGGTGACCGGGAGGGTGATCTGTCCCAGCGGGACAGCCTCCTTCCCCGGGACGACCCCGTAGAATGGAGCCAGTTCCGGGCGCACGTGGGACCTCGGGACAACCAAGGCATCCAGTGTGCTTGCGTACAGGATGTTGAGGCCACTCCCTCCGTCCATCAACACCTTGGAGACGCGCTTCCTCGCAATTATCGGGGCCACGACCAGAGGGAGCTTCCCCGGATGCGGGACGTACATCGGGTGGTCGGATCGGTCGAAGGTGTGATCGCGGTCTCAGACCATTGGAGAAACTCCTGGTTGGTGGGATGAGCCGCGAACACGTCCCGCTCCATTATCTTGGTGCGTCTCTTTGACGCATGTGCCTTTGGGCCTCCGAAGATCATGAGGCACTCGTCGAGTTCGGGGAACGAATCCGTTGCCGTCCCCTTGCCCTGTGACTGAGGGGTCGGGCTGACCCCATCCAGCCTACCCATGAGGAACTTCCTCATGAGTCCGCACTTGCGATACTTGTCCTTGATGGGGGTCGCGTGGTTTGGGCACGGACCCTCGAGCAGCTGCTCGAAGTAGTCGGGGGTCGGGCCCTCATTGGGTCGTCACCCCTGGGGTTGGTCGTCTCGTCTCTGACCTTGTGGCACCCGCCCTTGGGTCGGGAGGGCTTGGGGTCTACGATAGCGATGAACTCGACCCGCCTTTCCTTCTTCTTCTTCTTCTTCTTCTTCTTCTTCTTCTTCTTCTTCTTCTCTCGGTAGTCCGACGGTCTTGCCTCGTTGGCAGTCTCCTCGCGCTTCTTTTTCCCTCCGTCTTCAGGAAAATGCGCCAGCACGGCTTCCTCTCCCTGTGCTTCTTCAGCAGCCATGTCGAGGACCTCCTTGATCGTCTTCGGGCATTCCTTGCCGATCCGATTGACCAAGGGTCGGCTCTTGGTACCTCCCATCAGCGCAGCGATGGCATCGGCATCAGTGGCGTCTGGGAGGTTGTTGTACTATCAAGAGAACCGGCGCAGGTAATCGCGCAGGAGACTCCCCGTGCTTCTGCTTCCACCTCTTGAGGTCCCAGACCTTTCCTGGGCGTGCACAAGTGCCTTGGAAGTTCCCGACGAAGATACTCCTCAGGTCCGCCCAGCTTCGGATCTTCCGGTTCGGCAAGCGCTCGAGCCACGCGCGAGCTGGCTCTACCAAGTATAGGGGGAGGTTTCGTATGATGACCTTGTCATCGAAAGCCCCTCCCGCTCGGCATGCAAGCCGGACGTCATCCAGCCAGACCGAAGGGTCTATCTCTCCATCATACTTGCTGAAGTTGGTGGGGAGATGGAACCGCGGGGGAATTGCGACGGTACGGTCTCGTGAGAGAAGGCGGCTGGGCCGGGGCAGTCGGAGTCAGAGTTCGAGTCCGACTCCTCCTCTGTTTCAATGTGTGCCTCGTGCCGACGGTGCCTGATGCGTGGAACACGGTCTTCCGGCTCCTCTGACTTGTCCCATCGCCGAGCCTCGATGGTGTGTCGTACGTCATGATCAGGACCCAGCCAGTCCTGAACCTTGGCGGCGTCCATGTTTGGGGCGTTCCGCCGTGAGCCGTCGGCCGGCCTCTTCCTGTCGACGGGGCTGGGAGAACACGAGTTTCCAGCGGATTGCCGCCTTCTTCCCGCGGAGCTCGCCGCCTGCCGCACTACAGCATGCTCAAGGAGCGTCCTCAGCCTGTTCTGGACCCGGCGTTCCTTGGGGGTGGACGGCTATGGCAGCTGCCGGCTGAGGAGTGTAGCCGCCGCGATGCACTGGCTCGCCCGGTCGAAAAGGGGATAGCCATCGGCGTTGGTCTCGATCCTCTGGCTTACCTCACGGTCCCGTGCCCGAGCGGACGGCTCCATGTTTCTGTCGAGCTGGGCCTGCTCTATCTCGATGGCGAGCCGCATATCCTCTAGCTCTTGATGCTTTGCCGCGATCTGCTCCGGCGTGAGCCGGATCTCAGCTCCGTTCGCCCCGTTCGTCGCGTCGTCCGGGGGAACCATGGTGAAGCACTCCCGCGTGGGGCAGTGCGTGCGCATCCTTGGGGGACGTGCACCTCCAGATCCTTCTCCTGCCCAGGCTCGCTCAGGGCGGTCACAGCGTTCGAGGACGTGTGGCGCCCCAAGATGCCTTCATACCTTAGCAGGCGTACCTTGGCGTGTTGCCTTTCGAGGCCTTTCCAAGCCTGGCGTCGAGCTGAGTCGGAGAAAGTTTGTGACGCGTTCTTCAGCCCAAAAGGAAAGGCTGACGCCTCGCGTGGAGCGCTTGGGTTAGGTCGTCACTTCCTCCAAGGCGGTGCACGATCCGTTCGCGTCCCTTCCTGGACACCACGATGGAGCTCTGAGAGACGGCGCTCTCAGCCGTCGTGGCCGTCGCGGCCTCTTTCGAGGCGGCCGTGGACGCTGCCGGGCCACCACAGGGGACTTGTCCCGCGCGGGCGGCCGGGCAGCCGGGGTTGTCGACGAGGACGAGGCGGGGCGCGCCGCCACGAGCGCTCGGCATCTCGTTCACGAGAAACTCGAGGCTACCAAAGCGGATGGTCACGCCCAACCTAAGCTGGTGGTCACCGAAACCAGCCATCTCGCACCAGGTGTCGAAGAAGACGTCACTATAAGGATTTGACCCTTTTAGCACCACTTGTTTCTGCAACACTACACATTTGGTTGCCATATTTGGTCCTATGGCAACCGACTCCATTATTGGTAGTGATATATGAGCCTTATGGCCACCAAAATTGTGTATTGCCTTAGTCATAAGCTCCATTGCAATAGGGAGGTGCTAATGCTACAGTGGAAAAGGTGGTTGAGAGTATGGAGTCCTATTGCCACGCCTATTCATGAGTTATGATAATATTAATTTTGTGTTGCAATAGGTAGTCACTGTTGCCACGATTGTAAAGTTGATTGCAAGTAGCTTAGCATATGGCCACGACGTAATTACGTTGTCTCAATCTTGGCAGGCGTTGCGATAGCATTTGCTTTACTGCATCTAAAAAATGATCAGTTGCAAGTGGTTGTGAATATAGCCACAAGGAAACTATGTTGCTTTAATCTTACCATATGTTGCAAAAGATCTTATCATGTCGCATCAAAAAAAGGCATTCATTGCATCTGTTGAGCTCTATTGCCACCACCATCATATTTGGTTATATTTTGGTATATTTGGTTGCCAAAATATTTGTATTGCCACTGAAATTGGTTTGGTGGCATTGTGTACAGAGTTTAAATTTTGGTTTTCAAGAAATATTGCCCCGTCTAAAAACACAAAATTTTGAAAAAAAAGAAAATTTAAAATTTTTTTATCAAATTTGAATTCAAATTTGGATTTTTTTCATTACTCAAGTGTTGATAAAAGGTATATACAACATGTTTTCACTTGAATATGTGTAGTGCAGTGGTTAGTTTGATTTTGTTGTGGATGGAGTCCTGGGTTCGCATAAGCATGTATTTTTTTCTTCTTTTACTCTGTGGAACATGTGTGCCTATGGAACATGTCGGCCCCACTTGTCATTGAGAAGAAAATAGGGAAAAAAATATGTGTCAGCGTAGGAATTGAACTGGGGACCTCCTGCGAAAAGGAGAGAAGGACCACCACCACACCACAACCGTCTATGTGGCTATGCCGACTTGTCAAACAATATATATGCATACAAATTCAAATTCTAATACTTTTTTAGTGATATTCATTTTTTGCCCACCCTTAAAAAATAGCCGGTCAGGCAGGCGCCTACAAGATTTGCGACTAGTAGCTCACATCACAACAAGATATACAATCAAGCACACAGCTCAGATTATTTCAATAAAAGTCTACAAGGCATCCAAGGCAAGTAGACGAGACGCTCAAGATTTAATAAAAATATCCAAAATATTCAGAAATTCCAAAAAGATAAAATATTCATCACACCTTATTGTGCAGGATGTAAGCATGTGCCCGCAAGGCAAAATGTAAGCTGCATGATGCCCCCAAACTTCTTTTTACATCACAACACTAAAAAGAAGTGATCCCTAAAGCGTAGTTCCAACTGGGTCTTCATAATTTAAACCACATTGCAGTACATCAGCTCTCTGCATCCTGCTTCTGAAATGAGTCCCACAATTTCCTTATAGCCTCAGGTGCAAAGCATGAAAAAAATTATCGTATTATATAATTAAGTGCAACTCTCAATAGTAGTACATTTACATATTTAAGTATAGTGTATACTGCAACGTAGACCATTGTATACTTAATTTGCATGAAAAAAATGTTCAAACTCATAAATGTGATCCCAGCCTAAACCAACTGGACTACGAGAGTACGTGGATGAAGTCTCACCCTTTGTTTCTTCCTCCCCTTGCCTTGTTTCTCTTTTCTCCTGCTTATGCCCTTTCTCTTAGCTTATCGGATTCACTTTTAGAATGTGGTATTGTGTATCTTGTAGATTAGAAATAACTTGTTGTTAACTACAAATAATTATTAGGAACATTCTAACTGTACCTGATCGTACGAAAATAGGTTATCAAGCAAGTGTGGCCAGAGAAAACGACATACCTACACAATTAACCAGTTGAAATTATGTTTTTAATTTCAAGGCATAGTCTTCTTGAATGGCACAACTTATTCAGATATTTATTGAGTAAATTGCATGCAAGAGCCAGACAGTGGGAGATCCATGCTAGGCCAATCTTATCAATTTGAAGTTAGTACTTCGGAACATGCTTTGAGAATGTGGCCATGAGTAACTTCTAGTTTAGAAATAATCTGCTGTTAATTAAAATAATTAGGATTATTCTAATTGTGCCAGATCGTAAGAAAATAGGTGATCAGGTTCGCAAAAAATGGAGATCAAGCAAGTATGGCTAGAGAACATGACATACATACACAATTAAGCAGTTGAAATTAGGTTTAGTAAAAAAAGCAATTGAAATTAGGTGATCAAGTGTGGCTAGAAAACATTAATTACATACACAATTAACACAGTATACCTAAATACACAAGCGTGGCCATAGGCCTATTGTGCCTCGGTGCGAGCTCTGGCTGCATCCTATGCCCCTCACAAAGAGAGGATGGTGATATGATTCGGGAAGAAATAAAAGTTAGTGAAGAGCAGTTCCCACCGAGGCAGATGGACGGCTTGCAGCGGCACTGAAGGAGAAACGGTGATTGTTGCTGACGGACGAAGCTGTTGGGCAGCCCGGCGGCGCAAACGATCGGCAAGGGACGGCCTCGGCGAGTGAGGAAAACCCGCGACAGGCGATCCGTTTTTCCTTGCGAGGGGGGCGGGGGATACGCACATAGAGCCAGGCTACGGTGATATAGGAAGCAACGCAAGCGGTATCAGCGGACGAAAAAAACGGAGCGCCAGGATTTTTGTTGGTGGACGGACGAAATGAAAATTTGAGAGTCATCGTGTCGCGCGAAAATTTTGTTGCCCTTGGGTATTTTAATTTTTTGAATCAGGAGTATAAGTAAAGTAGGACCAAATACCCAATCATGATCCTGAATTAAGCAACCTGCAAGAATCCACAGAGATTAACAAACAAGATGGTTCACGGCGAAGTCTTAATTGACTTAAGAACGGCATAACTGAGAGACATGTCGAGGAAGCGGTAACACGACGGGAGTTTGATGGACCGGCCCCAGGGCCGGCATCGTCGGTCGCCTGATGATGATATCCCAATCGATCAGCGGCCTCGTCGGTGTGCCGCCTCCGGCGGCAGCGGCTGGCGCCGTCATGGTCAACGTCGTCATCACGCTCACATCTACGACCTGCCACGGCCGTGAACAGAATTCCAGCTTTGCCGACCGAGCTGGTAGTAGTGCATGAACATCTATTCACGTAGGAGAGTATTCATGCACATGCATTCACGATATGAGAGTGATGCCGTGCTAAAAACCGAGGCACGGTGGCCTCATGTCGTGCTGGGCTACACGGGTGGACATACATGGAACCGTTCATGACATGATAGGAAGTATTCACGTGTATGTAGTTGTAGAAACAAACACATGGGACTGTTTTCTTGACACTAGCTAGGGAGTGTTTAAGGTCCTAGTAGGGATTGATATTGTTTTCTCTATAATTTATATGAAACTTTTAAAAGAGTTTTACTTGACTTCTAGATACACTAGATATGTGCTCACTTGAATTCAAAATAATGTAGATCATAGTGCAACAACCGTGTTCATCACAACTATCTAAAGTGGACTTGAGGATATTGTGTTCCCCCCTCTTCCTCCCTCATCGTGGTCCAATCGCCAATCCTATCTAGCTTTTGACCTGTCCTGCAGCCCTACAAGTGCCACCGACCTTCTGTCAGGACCGGCACGAACAGTTCATGCAACTGCATGCATCACCTATGTTGCAGCTGGTCACCGTGCTACCTTTCTGGCCATGCTATCACACCTGCAAGCTAAGCAATATGCTACCGCATGCTTTCTTGTAGAGTGGGAGCACTTGTAGCCCCTGCGTACTGAGCATGCATGCAATTTGCCGCCGTGGCAGACGTCTCACGCCCCAGATGGCCCTGTACATGGCCTTCATGTACTTCGGGAGAGCGTCGCTGGTGCAGTATAGTCCGAGGCGGCTATGTCATCAGTGCAAGCCCTGGAGCTTGTCCAGCGTGCCATAGATTCCGTCGAGGTGGACAATGAGAGCACCAACCTGGGCGAGCACCTCCTGGTAATCGGCCAGTGCAGGCTCCGTCACGATCACGATGCAGGCAGCGCAGAAGAAGCACTCCACCACGCGTCCTTAGCGAATGAAACAATTAATTTGGTTTGGCAGAGCGGATGTGTGCAGTCATCCAACGAGAATGCGGACGCGTCTGCGGCTGCCGGGAAGTCCGCAAAAACGAAAGAGGTGCTTCGCGGGCAGCCGCATGAGCCCATGACAGGATTTGCATCTCTAATCTTTGGGCCCACCTGCACATCTCTAATCTCCTCGATTAGATCCAAAAATCACGGCACACAACCCCCACACAGCCTGCCTTTTCACGCGCCCCTATCCTGAAATCGTGTGGGGGCACAGTTGTAGCTTTTTACGCTAGGTCAAGCCACGGCAACGACCACGACGGCGGCTCGATGGACGACACACCCGCGGAGACCATGGCGGCGACTGCCTCCACCGGCACCATGCATACACAAACGCACCGTGATGCCGCCTCCTTCATCCACGCTTGATCATCCAGCATCTGCTTCACAAGAGAGACGCAATCGTCCAAATGAAGCCTTAATGGAGGAAGATTACAGCGACGACGGTGATGGCTCAGGGACACTACGAGTTTTCTCCATAGCAGGTATATATTATATATGCTACGGGTGGTGTTAGTGGGTGTACTTATGAGTCACCGATCGATCAAGGCTTCTGTTTGTTGTAGAAACTATATACATTGTAGAAATGTATATATGCTGATCAAAGTAAAAGTCTGCCTCTAGGACTAACTTTATTCTTGCTTTGATTAATGAGATCTATAAATATATTTGGATTGTTATCTTGCAATTGTTTTCTGAACCTTTAGTCCATTCAATCATTACCTGCCGGCACAATATTTTTCCTCTGTTAATCCTTTATTCTAGCCTTATATAGGGTCACATAAAAATTACTAGATGATTTCCCTATACATTTCTGTAGGAACTCAAAGTATGGTTTCCATACGCATTTTGTTGGAAGAAAAAGAATATCCGTAGGACAACAACAGTTCTAGTAATTATCACTCATTTGAACATCTTAAATAATTTCAATGTCAGTGTTTCTCTATGCAACAATAAGCAGCCTAATTTCATAAGCATCACAACCTCCTAAACCTGCTAACATACTGTCGACAAAAACATTGTTACACCACCACGCGTAGAGGATGCAAGTATAGAGGTAATACAAAAACAAAAAGGTTTAGTTATAGAAGATGCAACAAATTTACATATAAAATACAGTTTGTTTACAAGGAGGCTTCCATTTTGGCAGAATAATGAACCAGCAAGCGTGTTGACCACAGAAAAGATAGCTGATGAAGGTATTACCATGACAACAAAGGCTACTGCAGCCAGGCATCTTTTATGAAAAGAATGGTGTGAGTGGGTCTTATGTTGCTACTGAACACCTGTTGAGGACTAGTAATCAAAAGAAAAAAAAAGGTATGAATACACATGTGATTTGTATTTATAATGATGGTTAATATACTATGTATAAATATCAATAAAATTTAATAAACCTGTGGTGATCTTATCATCTTAAACCATATATGATATTTTTGCAGGGTGTTCCTTAATTTATATCATATATTTACTATATCACTATGATAATTTAATTTGCTCGTGAGCAGTTTTTTCATGCACTTAATCACTAAGGTTCTCATATTAAATTAATAAATTCAATGTGTATTCATGAACTGTAGGGGCGTGTGGACAACCAAAATATTTAGAGAAAGCTTTATGCCTTTCAGATGGTGATGGACAGCTAGAAGAATGAAGAATTACAGAATGGTTTATTTGGTGGCTGTCGGTGTTCACTATTATGTTATTTTGCCAGAAATTGTTGCAAACTTGTTGTTAGAGATGATGTTTTTATTCTACCCTGGTTATGTTTATTTTAATAATACTCTGGTCATTGTCTTGTTACTTTGGTCGATAGATATATTTGAAGTTGATGAATGTTTGAGTTCTTAGACGTGATGATGAACTATATATATACTTATGGCACAATTATTTTGTAGCAACAATTAAATTTTAAGCTACGAAACGAAATTAAAAAGGTGCTGGCCAAAAGGTGATCGTAGCAACAAAGCACTACGCAACCAATTATTGCTGTTGCAATATATATTATTGCCACAAACTTTATGTGTGGCTGTAGGATGTGTCTACCACCAACAATGATCCGTTGCATTTTCCATCTATTACTACCAACAATGATCGATGCATTTTCCATCTATTACAACCAACAATGATTCATTGCATTTTACATCTATTATTGCCACTAGCAAATGAACGTGGCAATTGTGACTCTAGCCACCAAATTTGTTATGTTGCAATATTTATTTGATGCAACAGAGCACACTACATGGCAATAAGGTCATATTCCCACGTAACAATAGGGTGGGAATAAAGTTTTTTTGCGACAAGTTCATTCGTGGGAATAATGTTATATTGCAACCATGTTTCCATTGTAACAGTAATTGGCGCAATGATTCTCATGGTGGCTATATCCATGCTTGCAACGAAAATCGTGGTTGCATTAAAACCACCATATTGCAACATCACATCCAAAAGGATGCAAGAACCTACTGCACCGTTCCAAATGCAACCACTAGTCGACCATGTCAAAATAGATGCAATTAATCCTTATTGCAACTAAAATAGTCATATTGCAACCAAATATAGGTGTCACTATAGGGCTGGATCCTAGTAGTGCGTAGACGTGTGAAGGCCCCTACCTGGCGCGCCAACTGTCGGCGGGTGGCACACGGGGTACCTCACGCCGGCGAGTGTCGATCACAGAACACACACGTCTCGGTGGAGAATGGTTCAAGAGACGCAAGACAAACGGTTTATATTGGTTTGGGAGTGATCCCTACGTCCAGTGCAACGAGATCCTAATCGTATTGCTCTCTTCGCGGCGGATTACAACGAAGGCCGGTTCAAGCCTTGTGTGTGTGTAGTGTGCATGTAGGGGACTTAGTGCTCTAGAGATCGAGAGAATGAATCCTCCCTTCTCGCAGGGACGTCCTCCCCTTTTATAGCTCAAGGGGAGGACAACTTTACAACATTATTTTACCTATCTACCCCCAAGGGCCGGATGCCCCCGGCGGTTGTGCGCTGTCGGCCTAGTGCGTCTTGGCGACCCCTTCCCTGATCGCCGCGTGTCCTCCACCTTCCCATCGGCAGCTTCGTGGTAGCTTCCTTCTTGGCTGCTAGCGTAGGAGCACGCATGCAGCTACCTTTTCCCTTGCGCAGGGCTGCAGATCAGCTTTTGCAGATGGTAGGCGAGCAGGTGATGTCGGGTGTTGGTCGGGAGAAAGCATAAGCCGCACGCCTTCTTCTTCACGAGTCAGTTTTGACTTGGGGAGGGTCTTTGAGACTTCCTCCCCCTTTTCCGTTGTGCGTGTTTATCAACGGTTAGGACCCCCCGAGGGGGTCTGCTTCTCCGACCCGAGGGTCGGGGGTCGGGCGAGACGGACACGCCCAACCCCTTCACACCACGGGTCGTCTGGAGCGGGCCAAGGTCAGGCGAAGCGGGGGCCTATATCCCCACACCTCCGGACCCTCGGTGGGTCGAGCGAGACGGAACCCTCCAACCAATTGACGCTGGCGTTGCCTGGGTCTTCCCCCGTTATCGCGCCGTTCGCAGGCGCCCTGACAGTGGGCCCCCTGATCCATGACCCCCACATCATGTAATTATAAGTTTTATGCAATCAGATGTTTATATTTCCATATATGAAGAACAAACCAAGAGTTTCTAAGAACCCTTGGGTGTCTCTGTGTTGATCACCAAGACTTAGTCAAAACGTACATGTCATGTGTAAATTTGAACTATCGAAAACAACCGTGTTAAGGACCCAAGGGCACCCAGGGAGGTTTCTGTAGCATAGGCTATCTTTTAGAGTAAATGTACCCAGAAGGGATACTTTGGGAACAAACTGTATGTGATTCATTACACAAGAACCCAGTAAGACCCACGGAGCGGCAGCTTTAAGCTGAAAAGTATCACACTGTAGCGAAAACTTAAGAACAAATCCGTTAACGGCCCTGAAGGAACCCGGACAGACCTCATGTAATTGCCATGAATGCATAGCATGAAAAACAAACTTTCCGAGTCTCGAAAAGAACACGAAGAAGATTTGAACGATTTCGTAAAGACAAAGTAATATTGAACATAAACAACCCAGTAAAGGGAGATTTCATTTATTGAATTATATCTCGTTGCCAAAACAACAGTACAAAAGAAATCTCGATGCCAAAGCAATCGGTACATGTGTTGCCGAAGCAATGATACAATGAAGAGGTTACACATAGAATTTGCGTAAATGTTCTATATTCCAGGGTGTGGTAAGTCAGTACCATCCTCTGTCTGAAGTCTGTATATGCTTGGCTTGAGAACTTTGGATACAATGAATGGACCATCCCAAGGCAAAGTGAGCTTCGTATGACCAGTTGCATTCTGGATCCGTCGCAACACCAAATCCCCAATCTGGAACAACCTCGTCTTCACATTTTTGTCATGAAATCGGCGGATACCCTAAAGGTACACAGCATTGTGTAACAAAGTTGCCAGTTGTGCTTCCTCAGCCGTATCAACCTCAATCATCCGTTGTTCATCCGCCATGGCTTCTTGGAATTCCTCAACACGAGGAGCACCATGCATGACATCGACAGGTAGGACAGCCTCAGATCCATATACCAAGAAGAAGGGAGATTGCCCTGTAGCTTTGCTGGGTTGAGATCGTAGGCCCCAGACAACCGGGTAGAGTTCTTTCATCCACCGGCCTTCAGCTTTCTTCAAGGTTCGTTCCATCCGAGCTTTAAGTCCATCGAGTAACATGCCGTTGGCTCTTTCTACTTGACCATTGGCGCGAGGATGAGTAACAGAGGCATAGCACACCTCGATGCTGCGATCTTCACAGTAATCCCAGAACTTGCTGCCTGTGAAGGTAGTACCTAAATCAGTAATGATTTGATGCGGTATCCCGAAGCGTAAAATCAACTCTTGATGGAATTGGACTGCTTTCTCCGATGTTGGCTTGACAATCAGAAAGACTTCTATCCACTTTGAGAATTTGTCAATTGCAACAAAGCAATTTTCAAAGCCCCTAGGTGCTCTGGGTAGTTTCCCAATCATATCAAGCCCCAAGCATGCGAAGGGCCATGACGGAGGTATCAATTTGATCTTATGCGCAGGCTGATGTGAATGATGAGCAAAATACTGACAACCCTTGCAGTGTCGAACAATTTCTTCTGCATCGTGCAAAGCCGAAGGCCAATAGAACCCGGCGCAGAAGGCTTTGCCCACGATGGTATGGGATGCTGCGTGATTACCACATTCACCCGCATGGATTTCCTCTAGGATACTGATTCCATCTTGCTATGAGACACATTTCATCAATGCACCAAAGCGTGCGCCACGTCGGTACAATGTATCCCCGATTATCATGTAGGACTTGTTGCGACGAACAACCTGCTGAGCTTCGGCTTTCTCCTTAGGAAGTTTGTCGTGCAAGATATAATCGATAATTGGTGCACACCAGGTTGCGTCGATGAGCATAACCTCAGGGGCTGAGGTTACAGTGGCGGGAAGTGTTGCTTCAGGAATAGACGGCTTAGAGAGCTCATTAACAAACACGCCAGTGGGTACCTCCGCTCGGGAAGAACCCAGTTTGGATAGGACATCTGCAGCAACATTGTAATCTCTCTCGACATGATGAAATTCAATACCGAGAAAGTGCTTCTCCAACTTTCGAACTTCTTCACAGTACGCATCCATGTTCCTGTGGTTCCGATTTCAATCCATGTTGACTTGCTTGATGACCAGCATTGAATCCCCATATACCAGTAGGCGCTTAATACTGAGGGTGATAGCCATCTTCTGCCCGTGAAGAAGAGCTTCGTATTCTGCAGCGTTGTTGGAGACGGCGAATTGAATCTGAAGAACATACTTGAGTTGATCTCCTCAAGGTGAAATCAACAGAACTCCAGCACCGCCACCTTCCAACTTGAGGGAACCGTCAAAATACATAATCCAGTGCTCAGGCTTTATGGTCGCGATGGGAAGGTCGTGCTCAGTCCATTCAGATATGAAATCAGTAAGGACTTGAGACTTCATGGCCGTGCGAGATCGGAACTCAATGTTGTAGGTTCCGAGCTCAACAACCCACTTGGTGATACGACCTGTAGCATCTTGATTATGAAGAATTTCGCCAATAGGGTATCCAGTAACCCCAATGATCTTGTAGGAGTCGAAGTAGTGCCGCAATTTCCTGGACGTCATTAGGACGGCGTACAAAATTTTTTGAACTTGAGGATACCATGATTTGGAGTCCGAGAGGACTTCGCTCACAAACTACACAGCCTTTTGAATCTTCTGGAGATGACCTTCCTCATCGCGTTCAACAACAATAGCAGCACTAACGACATTGGTGGTTGCTGAAATGTAGAGCAAGAGATCTTCGCCCGGGAGTGGCGCAGTGAGCACAGGTGGTGTAGTCAGGAAAAATTTGAGCTTGTCAAAGGCGTCTTGGGCCTCCTTTGTCCACTAGAATCTATCCTGCTTTTTGAGGAGCTTGAAGAACTCAGTCCCGCGTTCTCCGAGTTTGGAGATGAAGTGGTTGAGTGCAGCCATGTAGCCTGCAAGCTTCATGACATCCTTGACGGTGCGCGGCGGCTCCATATCCATGATTGTTGCTATCTTTTCTGGATTAGCTTCGATGCCGCGCTCGCTGACAATGAACCCGAGAAGCTTTCCTGACGGAACACCAAAAACACACTTGGCGGGATTAAGCTTCCAACGCCATTTGCATAAGTTGTCGAACGTCTCGGTGAGATCGGCGATTAGATTCTCGGGGTTTCTTGTCTTGATAACCACATCATCAACGTATGCTTCGATGTTTCGGTGGAGTTGGTCTTGTAGACAACCCTGTATCGCCCGCTGATATGTGGCACCTGCATTTTTCAAACCAAAAGGCATGGTTGTATAACAATACGCGCCATATGGCGTGATAAATGAAGTTTTAATCTGATCCTCTTCTTTCAGAGATATCTGATGATATCCTGAGTAACAATCGAGGAAACAGAGAAGGGTGCACCCGGCGGTGCTATCAATGACTTGATCGATGCGATGAAGCCCGAAGGGATCCTTTTTGCAATGTTTGTTGAGATCGGTATAATCAACGCACATTCTCCATTCATTAGAATTCTTTTTTCTTACAAGAACCGGATTGGCTAACCAATTCGGATAAAAGACTTGTTTAATGAAGTCGGTTGCTAATAACTTAGCTAGCTCTTTCTTGATAGCCTCCCGACGCTCGGTGGCGAATCTTCGGAGTCGCTGCTTTTTAGGCTTCGCGCTCTCGTTGAGGTCCAGCTTGTGCTCGATCAACTCTCTGGGAACTCCAGCCATGTCAGAAGGCTTTGTGGCGAAGATGTCGGCCTGGGCCCGCAGGAAGTTGACGAGAGCGCTTTCCTATGCTGGAGTAAGGGTGGAGCCAATCACCGCTGTCTTCGTTGGATCTCCTGTCTGGAGATCGACTATCTTCGTGGCAACTTTATCCACAGGCTTGATGGCTCACGTCTTCTTCTGCGTCGGGGCTTCCCCGTCTTCATCAACAATGGTAGCTGCCAGGGGGTGGAGCTCTTGACGATCGATAGTGGATGTGGGCCTGACGGCGTACTCCACTGCCTCTTTGTCGCAGACGTAGGAGCGTTTCTTGTCACCGCGAAGGGAAAGAACACCATGAGGTCCTGGCATCTTCAGTACCAGGTATGTGTAGTGAGGGGTGGCCATGAATTTGGCCAGTGCTGGACGCCCAAGGATGGCATGGTACGATGTTTCGAAGTCTGCAACTTCGAACTTGATGTACTCGGTACGGTAGTTTGATGCAGTACCGTATGTGACGGGCAAGGTGATTTGCCCAAGAGGGATCGCAGCTTTCCCAGGTACAATGCCGTAGAAGGGGGAATCAGCTGGCTGCAGCTTGCTTGTGTCGAGCTCCATATGCTTCAGAGTCTTGGCGAAGATGAGGTTAAACCCGCTCCCTCCATCAATCAGGACCTTGGTGAGCTTGCTATTTGCCACCACGGTTTCTAGGACGAGAGCATATCGCCCGGGACAGGTGATCTCTGCCCATTGATCTTCTCTGGACCAAGTGATGGGGGTGTCTGACCACCGCAGGGGTGTGATCACCGCTGGTTCTGCTGCATAAGCCTCGCGCCGTGGGTTTTGGCAATTGCGCGAGGTATCGCTGACTGCCATGCCTCCAAAGATAACATTGACAGTGTTGGTGACGTCTGGGAAACCGCCGTCTCCCTTGTTCTGCTTGTCGTCTCCGTCGCCATCCGTCTTCTTTTTCTTGGTGGGCTTGCTGAAGGTTTCCAATAGGAGCCAGCAGTCGCCCATGGTGTGCTTGTTGTCTGGATGGTATGGACAACGCTTTTTGAGGAGTTTGTTGAATTCCTCCTTTCTTTGTTGCACGGACTGGGGGGCGCGGACGGACTGGACGGTTGCGACCGTGTTGTTTGGTTGCTTCCGTGGATTGTTGCCATTGCGCTTGAAGGAGTCGCGCGGCTGGTCCTTGTTGTCGTCTTGATGCCCTCGCCCAGTGTTGACGGGGCGTTTGCCGTAACGCTCCCGTTCTTGATTGTCGGTGTCCATCCAGTTGGCCACCAATGCACGGAATTCCTCTAGGTCGTGAGGATGATTGTGACTCGAAGTCACGAAAAAGACTGCGGTCGGTCATCCCTTCTTGAAAGTAGTCGATGACTTCCGAGTCGGGGATGGGGACACATGATGCTTTTATGGCGAAGAATCGCCGATTGTAGTCGCGCAGGGACTCATCTGGCTTCTGCTTGCATGCTCGGAGTTCATATTTGCTGCCAGGGCGCTCGAAATAACCCTGGTAGTTGGAGACGAAAGCCTTCTTGAGCGCGTGCCAACTGTCGATGGAGTCTGGGCGAAGGGATTCGAGCCAGGTGAGTGGGCCTTGCTCCATCACGACAGGGAAGTACAACATCTTGGAGATGTCATCGCCTCCTGCTGCCTCAATTGCCAAAGAATATCTGCGTAGCCAGATGTTGGGGTCTTGCTTTCCGTCGAAGTTGGTGACGCCTAACGGCTTGAACTTTCGAGGAAAGGAGCTGACGCGGATGGCGCGTGTATAGCATTGTAACATCCCTGGTGTTTAAAGCGTATAAGTAAGAATGATTAAACAAACTAAGGAACTATAAACCCTGAAACTAAATCACTAGTAGGAATGAGAATTATACATGAGGATTGTTAAGTTTGTACTCGTGCTTTGGTTCTTGAAATTGAACCCAACAAAAACTTTTCTAGTACAAATCTAAACATCTTCTCTTAGAAGTTGCACGATAAAACTCTAAATACATGCTCTCGAGACGATGCATAAAAATTTCCTAAAAAGAAATCAGGATTGAACGGCAAATTAAGCAATGCTTCTATGTCCTAAAGGTCTTAAAGGACTAATGGCTCATATGAAGTCAACGCACGAAATGATTCCAACTAACGTTATTAATGACCTTCAGAAGGCAAGGTTCTAATTTAAAATTATAAATAAGAGTTGTGCACATCACAAACGTCTGATCAATATGAAAGGTGGTAGTTCTTTTCTTGTTTCGAAACACCTTTCTTTGGGAAAGTATTTTCTAATTATAAAACCAAACCACTTTCTCAAATGGAAGTTGTGTATCTAAAAAGGTCATTTACAACCATTGGTGAGTTATGGATAGCTCAGATGCTTAATCCACCAAACATAGGAAATCAAGTTTGAAAGACCAACTTAAACATGGGATGAAAAACACACGGCACACACCCTTTTTAAAGGAGCTCACCTTGGGCTATAAATAGAATAATATTTAGAGTGCTCCTGATGTTCTTTAGTAAAATAATTGTTAATGATTTAATGTTAGGGTTAAACACTTGGACTAATAAAGCTTGTAGATCTAATCATGGCCTACATGTGGCAATCTTGAGGTTTTAGTAATAAAATGAGATTTTGTTCACAACGTGAGCTTTCATAAAATACAAAGGATGTAAATTAATTAATATTTTAGTATATGTCAAGTTGTCAATGACATAATTAAAGTTGAGCATATAAAATAAATAAGCTGTTAACTTCCATGTATGTGTCCGTCATGATCGAGCTTACCCAGTATGTCCGTCACGATCGAGCTTAGCTCGGATGTCCGTCACGATCGAGCTTAGCCCGGATGTCCGTCACGATCGAGCTTAGCCGTATATCCGTCCCGATCGAGCTATGTCCGTGACGATCGAGCCTAGCCAGTAGTTTCCGTCACGATTCGAGGCTGAACGATAGGACCCTCGAGGCCCCGCCGTCCGTCACGCTCGAGGCTCCGCAGCCAAGCTCGAGGACTTACCCTCGAGCGACGTTTCCGCACGCTCGAGGCTTCGCAGCCAAGCTCGAGGACTTACCCTCGAGCGACGTTTCGGCACGCTCGAGGCTTCGCAGCCAAGCTCGAGGGGGGCACTCACCCTCGAGAGGCGTTTCCGACCGTTCGAGGCTCGGCAAGCTCGAGCTTGCGGTTCAAGCTCGAAGCGCCGTAGCGCCTGGTCGAAGTGCCTGGTCCAAGCTCAAAAGTTGTGTCCCACACCTCAAACCCCAACTTTTAATTTTACCCGTTTCGAAGTTCAGTTCGAGTTTTTGGAGAAAATTCGAATTTGAAATCGGAGCTCCACGGGCATGCTACAGTGCCCCTGGCGCGCGCTGCGCTGGCCGGAGCTCGGCCGCCACGTGGCCGGCGAGCGGCGCAGGCGGCGCTGAGCTGGCCAAGCCGCGGCGGACGCTGGCGCTTGTCGCCTAGCTCTTGTCCGGCCACTCCCGAGCCATCACTTCGCCGCTGTCGCCTCGCCTCGCCTCGCGCCGCGGAGCGCCATCATACGGTCGCGCGCCGCCGTGGCCGCACGCGCGCTCGCGCCGCGCCGAGCGCACTGCAGGCGGTAGAGTCCGTTCGCGTCGCGCCAAAGCCTCTGCTGAGGATCTCCACTTCATCACGCGATGATCTTTGACGCCCAACCGCGCGTGTGCGCTCTGTTCGAGATCGCCGCGCCATCAATGGCGACCGCGACAGCCACCCACGCGCTCGCACGCTCCCGAGGCCGCACTGTGCCACTCTCGCGTGCCCAAGCACTCCACCGCGCACTCCCGCCCCTCCTCTCACTCGCTCACTTGGCCATTTCCACTTCCCCGCGCTCGCTCGGTCTTCTTCTTCCTCGCGCCGCGCGAACCGAGCCGAGCTTCTCCGAGAAATTCACCCTCCACACTCCACCATTCCCAAGTTCGTCCCGCACGAAGCTAGCCCTCTACTCCAGCTCCAAATCCCCCCACTTTCCCCTAGCTATTGTCCTTTCTCCGGCGAGAATTTGAGATTTCCCCCAAATCGCGAATTCCGGCCACCGGAGCACCCGCACGTCGAGCCCCTACTCCGAGCCGTCCCCGAGGTCAACCGAGCACGCCATTGGCTTCCTCGAGCTCCACTGGTGCTCTAGGACCCCTCGAACCTCGACGAACGACCCCGAGCTCACCGGCGTGGAAGCCGCGGCGGCCGTGCCGCCACCACCTCGTCGCCGGCGCAACTCCGACCACCCCCGGCCTCCAAACCATCCCCAAACGACTCGTGGTGAGCCCAGGAAGCTTTTCCCCCACTTCCCCGTGCCTAGTTCGCCGCCGTTTGGCCGGCGCAACTCCGGCGAGAGCCGAGGGCCTTCCTTCATCGTCTTCGTTTGTCTAGGGGTCTCTGCGCAAAAGTTCAGGGACTCGTTCGCGAAGTTTTGAAGGTTCTAGGGTTCCCTGCGAAAATAGATTCTCAAAACTAGATTTGTTTTTCCCGAATCTTGTAAAAACCATTAAAAATCGTACAAAAATCAGAAAAATGCACAAAAATACTATCTGGATTCGTGAGAGTCTAAACTACAATCTCTATTAGACATGTTTATACTTTTGATGAACTGTTTTTGAGCTAAAATTCAAACTATGAAAATGGAAAGTAGTGCACCATTTCAAATCCAGAGCTCCGCTAGGGTTGAGCTTTTGATATGTTGTGTGTAGTGACTTTGGACAGCTTGTGTCCAAAGGGGACCTAAAAATATGAACTGTAGCTCCAGTTATAAATTAAAATGTGTTTTCTGTCTTTTTGCAGTGCAGAAATCTTTAAAAATAATCTGTGCAGTGAAAAATCACCATTTTGCTCCAGAGGACTAAAAACTTGTTAGCACACATGTTAAAAATGAAAAACTAATTTTTGCTCTGTTTAGGATAGCAAATAAATAAATATGTGTTTTTGGTTAGAAATTTATTGAGGACTACCCAAGGGTTATTTTGAGCCACCACTTGGCCAGAGCCCTCCTCGTGCTATTGCCTAGCTTTGGTAGGAAAATCTCCTGAACTAGATGAATTTTCGCTTTTATATGATTTAAATTCGATTCTGCTAGCAGCCGTTTGATATATTTTTAATAAATTATGTGTAGCTCAGAATTAGCTAAATTTTGGAGTGAGCTTAGCTCTTATACTCCAGTAGCTGCCATAAAGTTTAGAGCTAAAAATGATGAACAGAAATGGAGAAACAAAACTGAGAAGGAATCTAGGTGGAAATTGATTTATATAAAAAGATAAAACCTTTTGGTTAATTAGTTAGAATAAAATGGATGGAATCTGAAATTCCAGAACAGCCACCCTAAGTTATGCATCTCATGTAGAAGGCGCTATCCCGGACGGCAACTACCACCTCATCCCCGCTGACGAGGAAGGAGTCCCAGAGCACGGTGCCGACGAAGAATTGACCAACCCGGAGGCTAACCCCCAGTCCGAGCAAGAAGGCAAGCCCCGGAGCATAACCTAACCTTTACCAAATTATGCACTTTGAATTCTCTATGTTTGTGCATTTACGTTTCAAGGAATTGATTGAATACCTTAGCTGCACATTTCCTAGTACCTATGACTTGCAACACTAGTATGAAAGGATCGATAGGGCATTGCTTTAGGTCCGTTACAAGTCGAGTGATTTCCTGTCACTCGCGAGATATAGGAATTGCTTGTCTTTACTTATGTTGGAATCATAAGGATTGACGGGCGGGATGATAGATGTAGATCTCCCGTCCGTGTATGATAATTGATTTAAGGTCGAAATGTGTGGTTGAGTGTGTCAAGTTTTTGAACGTACCACATGCATGCCGATGTATGGGGATCGGTAAGCCCGGTACCAGATTGAAGCAGCTAGGGCCGATAGCCATCTCTCCTTGGAAACTTGTTTCCCCTGCCGTACACTTGTGGATATATGCGTGAGACTGTGAGTGAAGCAGTAAACCTTTATCCTAAGGAAGTGGACCCGGTTCCGAATTGTGGATCGATGGGAAAGGTTGGGAAATGCTTGTACCTTTTATAGCAAGCATAGTATCCGTGTATGTTGGGTTTCCCCTGGCCAGGTAGCAAAATTCGGTTCGAACTGTCCGCTTCTCGCGGTTAATGAGACTGCTTGACCGCCTGGCTACATTGAGTAACAAGTGAAACTTTGAGATTGATAAACTTGTTGTATGAATTAATTTGTATTGCACCACTTGTATGCTTAGAGAGGATGCTAATCTAGAATGGTTAAATGTACTAGAATACGATGCTAAAACTTGAAAGCAAGGATCTACCTTTAGTTGCTTTTTGGCAAACAAACCCACCAGCCAAAAGCCTCTCATTGTCTAGATGTCGGTGATATAGATTTCACCCGACGGGTAAGCCTTGCTGAGTATTAGTATACTCAGCCTTGCTTGTGGCATTAATTTTCAGGTATACCTTTGGACGTGGATGCTTTGTCTTGGCCTACCCAGGTTCCACCTGGCTGGCACATCGAATGGGTTCCGTCCTCTGCCGAGGATCGGGAGGAGTAGCATCGTGGCAGGCTTCAGCACGGTGTTATTTGTATCGTCGTTAGATTTTTCCGCTGCAATGAAACTTTTATTTCCGCTGCAAAACTTTGTACTCTGATTTAAATTTGAACTTGGTTTGTAATAACTTGTGATACCTATTTGTGTAAGTTAATTTGTGGAATGTTGTAATCTCTGGAGCTCACCTTCGTGTGGGCGTGCTGTTGTTTCGATCGAGAAAAGAACGTGGTTAATCGGGTTTAATCCGACGGCGCTCCAGCTTATTCCGGATTAAGTGCCTGACTACTTGATTAGTGGTCCCGAGGTACTTAACTTGGAATAATTTCGGAGTGGAACCGCCACAAGCATGGTAGGGCATTGGAATTGGGGATGTCATGCCTCCCCGCAGAATCCGCGACATGTGATGTTGCCCTCCTGTCCCGGATCCGGATGATCTGATTGCGGGCATCATTAGGGGTGACGTGAGAACGAGTGTGGCGGACCACTCCGAAATTATTCCAAGTTAAGTACCCATGGACCACAAATCAAGCAGTCAGGCACTTAATCCGGAATAAGCTAAAGCGCCATCGGATTATACCTGATTAACCACGTACTTTTACGATCGAAACAACACGCGCGCCCACACGAAGGTGAGTCCTAGAAATTACAACATTCCACAAATTCAACATACATAAATAGTAACATCAAGTTATTACAAACCAAGTTCGAATTTCAAATCAAAGTACGGGAGTTCATTGTAGCGGAAATAACTAACGATGATACATAGCAACACCACGATGAAGCCGACCATGGTGCTACTCCTCCCGATCCTCGGCAGGACGGAACCCACTCGACGTGCTAGCCAGGAGGAACCTGGATAGGCCAAGTGATGGAATCGACTGCCACATCCATAACAGTACCTTAAATAAATAGCCACAAGCAAGGCTGAGTATACTAATACTCAGCAAGGCTTACCCGTCGGGTGAAAACTACATCACCGACTTCTAGACATGAGAGGCTTTTGGCTGGTGGGTTTGTTTGCCAGAAAGCAACTAAGAGTGGATCCTTATTTTCATGATTTTAGCATCAAATTCTAGTAGTGTTAACCATTCTAGATTAGCATCCTCTCTAAGCATGCAAGTGGTACAATACAATTTAGTACATACAACAAATTCATCATCCTCATAGTTCCACTTGTTACTCAATGCAGCACAGCTGTCAAGCAGTCTCATTAACCGCGAGAAGCGGACAGTTCGAACCGAATTTTGCTACCTGGCTAGGGGAAACCCAACACATATGGATAATGCTTGCTATAAAAGGCACAAGCACTTCCCAACCTTTCCCATCAATCCACAATTCGGCGTCGGGTCCACTCCCTTCGGATAAAGGTTTACCACTTCACTCATGGCATCACGCATATATCCACTTGTGTACGGCAACGGAAACAAAATATTTCCAAGGAGAGATGGCTATCGGTCCTAGCTGCTTCTATCTGGTACCGGGCTTACCGACTCCCATAGGTCGGCATGTGTGTGGTACGTTCAAAAACTTGACACACAGAACCACACGTTTCAACCTTAATCCATTTATCATACACGGACGGGAGATCTACACATACCATCCCGCCTGTCCATCCTTATGGTTCCAACATAAGTAAAGACAAGCAACTCCTATATCTCACGAGTGACAGGAAATCACTCGACTTGTAACAGTCCTAAAGGCATTGCTCTACCGATCCTATCATGCTAGTATTTTAAGTCATAGGTACTAGAATCATGCAACTAGGGTATTCATACAACACCTAGAACGTAAATGCACAAGCATAAATAAATTCGTAGTTGCACGAATCAAAAGTTAGGTTATGCTCCGGGGCTTGCCTTCATGAGCTAGTTGACTGTCAGGCTCCGGGTCGATCACGACGACGTTGGCATCACCCTCGGGGACTTCTTCTTCATTGACGGGGACGAGGTTGTAGGTGCCGTCAGCGAGAGCGCCTTCTACATGAGATGCACAACTTTAAGGTGGCTGCCTAAGTGATCTAAATGCAAGGCCTTGAAGGCCATATTCACCTATACCAACTAGTGACCTATTTTCTTCTTCACAAAATTAGAGGAGGTGTGTGGAAATTTGTACACCTTCATGATGGTGATTGTGTACACATATACAACAGTTCACATTATCATTTTTAAGCAAGGGTGCAGTTCTAGAATTTTAGTCTTAACATGCTCCTCATTTGATTAATTATCAAAGTGTTCTATTTCTTTTTATAAAACTCAATTTTACTCTAGTTTCTTCTCATTTTTGTTCCTCTGTTTCTGTGCATCCTTTTTATCCACAAACTTTATGACAGCTACTGGAGTATAAGAGTTAGGCTCACTCCAAAATTTAGCTAAAACTGAGCTACACAGAATTTATAAAAAATAAAACAAGTTGCTGTCCTAGGAAACAAGATTAATTCATATAAAAATCAAAACTACTTCCAAAACAGGAGATTTCCTTACCAGAGCTATACATGAGTGAAAGAGAGGCTCTGACCAAGTGGTGGCTAAAAATAACCCTTGGATAGCCCTCAATAATTTTCTATCCGAAAGCCAACATCTATTTATTTGCTAGCCTAAACCGGGTCAAGAATTAAGTTTAGCATTTTTATCACATGTGATAACAAGTTCCAAGACTTCTGGAGAAAAATGGTGATTTTTGGCTGCATGGATTATTTTAATAATTGTAGGACTAAACTAAGACAGGAATCACCAATTAATTCATAACTGAAGCTACAGTCCATATTTTTAGGTCTCCTTCGGACACAAGGCGTCTAAAGCCACGACCAAAAACATATCCAAAGTTCAGCTCCAGAAGAGCACAAGATTTGAAATGGTGCACAAGATTCTAAAAACTGAGTTTGAATTTTAATTCAAAAACTATTCACCAAAAGTGTATACATGCTATCATGAGATTGGAGTTTACAACCTCACGAGTCCTAGGAGTATTTTTGTGCATTTTTCCGACTTTTCTACAATTTTTAATGGATTTTAGAAATTTTCGGTAAAATGAACTAAACCTTAAGAATCTTTTTACGCCGTGGCCCTCGGAACTTTTGAAAACTTCGCATGTAGGTCCCTGACTTCTTTCACTGGGAACCCTGCAAAAAGGAAGAAGATGAAGTTGTGCCCTTGGCTCGTCGGCGCTGTTGCGCCGGCCAAACGACGGTGGGATGAGGTCGGGAAAGAGGGGGAAAAGGACGAGCAGCTCACCACGAGTCGAATGGTGGTGGTTGGGAGGCCGGAGAAGGCTCGGAGGTGGCCGACGACGGAGCAGTGGCGGTGCGGCCACCGCGGCTTCAACTCCGGCGAGGTCAGTGGCTTCCGCTGCGTTTGGACGGGCTCGTGAGCATCAGTGGGACATGGCGAAGACGTTGAGATGCTCGGTTGGCATTGGGGATGGCTCGAAGGTGTGGCTCGACGTGTAGGTGCTTCGCGGCCAAAAAAAGGGGATATGGGGGAAATTCCGTTTTCTCGTCATAGAGTCGATGGGAGCTTGAGAGAAGTGGGGGAAAACGAAGCTAAGGAAGTGGACGAGCTCTGGGTACGGTGAATTTGGAAACCGTGGAGGGATGGAGGCGAATTTCGCTCCGACGCTCGAGCTCGGCTGTTGCAGCCAGAGGTTGAAGACGAGGCTCGGGAGCGTGGCGGAGGGATTTGGTTGTGGTATGAGCGAAGGCAAGGGGAAAATGGTCACTTGGCGAAGCAAATGGAGCACTAGAGTTGACTGGGGCTGCTGAGGGTGCTCGCGTGCACGGCTTGGGCACGCAGGCCGCCATGAGTGTGCCTGTGAGCTCGGGCAGCGCGCGCGAAGCGGTTGGGCACCGCGGATCGTGGCGTGGGCGAGGGGAGATACTCCGCAGAGGCTTTGGCGCGTTGCGAGCGAGAATCCGGCTGCAGGGCGGCTCTACGCGGCGCGCGGCCATGGCCAGTGGCTGAGCTCTGCTCGCTATCTGGTGCTCCGCGCGACGCGAGGTTGCCAGGGCGCTGTAGCGCGCGACGTGACGGAACGGGAAGCCAGACGCCCGCGCGAGGACAAAAGGAAGGTGCCGCCGCGGCTTGGCCGCCGCCGCTCGCCGGCCACGTGGCGGCCGGTCTGCGGCCAGGCCAGAGCGCACCAGGGCGACTGTCGAGCGCCCGTGGAGCATCTCCGGTTCAACGGGTTTACTCTGGAAATTTGAACTACACTTCAAAAAGTGCAAACACAAAAGTTAGAGTTTGAAATGTGGAACACAACTTTCTTTTTGGGGTGAACCTGAAATTTCAAATTTTTCAAGCTCAAACAGGCCATTTTCGAACAGGCATTCAGCATGGTTTTTCGAGTTTTTGAGGGGCTTAACTGCAAAATTTGAAAAAGTTTCCAGCAGTGACTAGGCCTTAATTGTGATGACAAACAACTTTTATTTTTGGAGATTTTTATGTTTAGTGCAAAATTCTTGAGATTTTTATGTTTGAATTTAAATTTCGAATTTTGATCAAATTTTGTGTGCTTCCACCATTGCTACCCTTCATTCTTTTTTGATTGTGTTTTTAGAGTACTAACATCAGGGATGTCACAACGAGCCAGACGGGGTTCCTCGCGAGGCCTAGGGGGTTCCTCGCGGGGCCTGTTCGTATCTTTTGTCTTTGCAGCGGAGCTACCGTAGTGGCTGCTCTGACCCTTCGCTGAGGGTGTTCGGTGGTGGGAAGAACTATTGCTTCTAGAAGCGGAGCGGCTTCCATCCAGGTGATCAACCATAACTGCCGCGGCTTTGAGGCGAGCTTTGGCGAGGTTGATATCAGGAGTAACTTGAAATCCTTCGAAGACGCTAACCGCGAACATGATGTTGGCCGCGGGTGATTTGAATATTCCTTCTTTGTCGAATTCCCCGTTGAGATTCTTCATCCAAACGTGGCGACGCTTGAGGGCACGGTTGCGGTTTTGCTTGATACGGAGTTCTCGGTCTCCGTCTGTTTCTCCGTCGAGTGTTGGGGCGTCGTCGGAGACAACTTCATCGTCGCTGTTGTCGTTAAGGATGACACAGGACTGGCGACCGGTGTTGTTAGGCCCGGTTTGTTTGTTATCCGAGATAACAGAAAGTTCTCTACCTTCCTAGAAGGGAAGCAGAGAGAGAGTACCCAGAGCTGTGGAGGGAGCATTTCCTTCTTGGAGAGCGAGGATAGGATCCATGTCAGGCCAATGGACGATAACCCCCGAGGGAGTTGTGGTCATAATAAGATCTGAATTGGCCTGACGAAGTTGGTGAAACTTCTTCGTCAGATGGGTCTGGTAGGTTGCAGCTGAGTTTGTCAACCTGAAGGGGGACTGAGGCACGCGTGATCTACGCGGTGGAGTCTTCGTCCCATGGGAACTGGAATTGATGCTCTTAAGCACCCGTGGGGTTGTTGTCACGGTCCTGATCATAGAACCCTGGTGGAAGTTAGAGGTGATCTGGAGTCCACCAGGGAGTCGTGGACGCGTGGGTCGAACCTGCCGCTTGACAGGGGCTGGGTCGACGTGGTTTGCCCGGGCTTGAGTCTACTTCGGGCGCCATGTACTCCTCCAAGTAGGATACGATCCAAAGATCGTGTCGGAATTGGGAGTGTTCCACGATCCTCGCGGCGTGATCTGTGCGAGTGTTCCGCGACCGCCTCGTCACGCAGTTCACGTTGTAGCTCGCCATCCTGGTTTGCGATGCAAAGCCAGGAACCGAAGATGAATGTCGCGCCTTCTTCGAACTTGGTGACGATGGAGGCGCTGAAGGATGCCATCGACTCTTTAACGAGTTCTCGACGAGTTAATCCCATGGACGGCGCCAAAGTGTCGGCGATTTATGCTGACTAGGTTCTCGAGGGGATGCCCCGATAGAAGGGTTTGAGGAGAAGTCGTCGAGAATCTAGAATCGAAGGTGACAAAAGGCGATTTAGAAAGGTTCAGGCCGCAATATGCATAATACCCTACGTCCTGTATGGTGTATCTTGTATAGATGAGATGCTTTGAATGGGGTCCCTATCTCCCCTTATATATGCCGGAGGATAGGGTTACATGGAAGCCGTATAGGATCAGGAGACTTTTACAAGTTTATCTCTAATTTCCTAATACAGCTTATCCTAACCGACTAGGACTAATCCTTGTCTTGTGCGTCAAGTCTTGTACTTGGGCCGGCCTATAGGATGGCCCGTCAGGGTTGTTTAGTCCATTAGGACTCTACACCCACAGACCGCGACAGGCGGTCAGACCGTGGCTACAGGCGGTCAGACCGCGTGTTCTGGTGGTCAAGAAAATTTGACCAATGCTATGGTGTTCGTGCCGGAGCAACCTTTGCCGCTGTCTACTGTTCCAAACTCGGTCTCCACTGGCCGTGCTGGTCCAGTAGCTACAGCAGGCGCTACTTATTCCACGACTATGCATACTGCGAATTCGGGTGATATTCCCGATGATGTTTTTAATGCACATAGAGATATGCAAAATAGGCAATCACCTCACTTGAATTATATGAATTCTACGCAATCTTCGGCCCAACAAGACCCCCAATGGGCCGAATTTACTAGATTCAGGGATGAATTGTCTGATGTGATGAGAAATAAGCTAGGTGTTGATTTTGGTAATACTAGAGTATATCAAAAAACCTTATCATTCTAGCTTTGATACTGTTTCTTTTCCCAATGGGTGGCACTTGCTTGATTTGGTAAAGTTTAGTGGAGATGATGAGCGCACCACTTGGGAACATGTTAGTCAATATGTAGCTCAATTAGGGGAGGCTGGAAACTATGAAGCATTTAGAGTATGTTTGTTCTCATTGTCACTTACTGGTACTGCTTTTGCTTGGTTTTCTTCATTAGCCTCCGGTTCTATCATGAGTTGGAATCAACTAGAGCGTTAGTTTCATGATCATTTTTATAGTGGCAGTCATGAGATGAAATTAGCAGATTTAACATCGGTTAGACATGGTTGGGATGAGTCTGTCTCTCATTTTATGAGAAGATTTAAAGATATTAAAAACCGTTGCTTTCATTTGTCTATTTCTGAAGTTGATCTTGCTGGCTTATGCTTTAGAGGTTTGAAATCTTCCATTAGAGAGAAGATAGATACTTGTGATTATTATTCGGTCGCACAAGTGCATATTAGAGCTGAAGTAGCTGAAGGCCGAATGAATAAAGAAAAAAGAGAGTTTTAAGACACGTCGGTCTAATGTTCATATAGTTGATTATGATTCCGATGATTCGACTGACAATGATAATGATGTTTATTTAGCAAAATTTGTATGGCTTGCTAATAAGAAAACTGTGTCATGCTCATCTCTTAAGCCGATTCGTAAGAATCGGCAAGAAGACATAAATTTTACTTTTGATGTATCCAAATGTGATCGTATATTTGATGAATTGCATAAATTTGGTTACATCAAGATTTCTCATGTTATACCACCTACGGAAGAATTGAGGAAGCGTGCTTATTGTAAGTTTCATAATTCTTTTCGCATGCTACTAATGATTGTAATGTCTTTCGTCGGCAGGTTCAATCGGCTATTGATGAGAGCCGTTTAAAGTTTCATGAGATGCAAGTTGATGAGACTCCTTTTCCGGTCAACACCATGGAGTTGCAGCAGCCCAAGGTCTTGGTTCGGCCGCATCAAGCCGAATCTACTAAAGGGAAGAACGTGGTGATTGGAGAGGAAAGACCGTCTTCAAAGGAGTCGGTTAGAGAAGTGACTTATGAGAAGACAGCTGATGGTAATGAGTCATTCAAGGTCACTGTGAAATCCTCTGGGCAAGGGGGGCAAGGATCGGTCACTATTCCTGGATTGCGGGCGCCCGGGACTGGTCTGCTACAGGCGGTCTGACCGCCTGGCACAGCCGGTCTGACCGCCTGGCACAGCCGGTCTGACCGCCTGTCCCCATGGACGCTCGAAGATGCTGATTCCGAAGCGTCCAGAAGTTGGTACTTGGAAGATGAACGTGGCAAAGGAGTAGGGTGTTCAGAAGCCCAAAGTCACGTTTGATATGCTTTATGACAAGTACACCAAACAAAAGACCGTTCCAAGCGATCGGCCGTTAAAAAAAAATGAGATCACCGATTCAGAACGAGAGGGTTCTTTCGCCTCCTTGTATGAAGTTGGATCCGGTGTGGGATGACAATAGAGTGATGTGGGTACCATATCATTGAAATGTCCAGCCTTCGTTTCATCCTGGCTGGGAAGGTCCAAAAAGACGCGTGCAGGACAGGATCATTTATCCCAGGAGAGACCGATTGGCTTTTCGTCAATCTGGTCAGAGGCATTAGGCACAGGCGTTTAGACCACCTGTAACAGGCGGTCAGACCACCCGTCAGGATCAGCCGCCAAGAGTTCCTCTGAGGCAGGTTTATCGACCTAAGAGGAAGGAGGAGGTGCAGAGCATGGATGTGGACTCAGAGAGGACTACTGAGTTCGACATTATTCAAGTTGGGACAATGGATGTTCCTATTGAGAAAAGTCTGGCTATGAAGCCGACTTCCAGTGAAAAGATGGTGGAAGATCAGGGGGCTAGTACTAGCAAGGCTCAGCAGCACTTTCTTCCAAGATGGTGTCCTGAAGGGTTGACTCGCACGCAGAAGAGGAAGCTTCAGAGACTTCGTTTTCGGGAAAGACAAGAGCAAGAGTTGGAGAAGCAGAGAGATGAATTCTTCAACCAAGTCAAGCCCATGTTTCCACAGAAAAAGGAGTGGAAGCTCAAGGAAGGCCAACAGGCGGTCCAACTGGCTGCACAGGCAGTCCAGACCGCCTGTCATTTGGAGACCGCAGCCCAGGCGGTCCAAAAAAACCCGGTGTTTCTTCTTCCAGTTCTTCGGCTCGTGATGGCAAGTCAACATCGGTTCCCACTGCTGAGGACGATGAAGAGCTTGTTGATTACAGTTCTTCTCCGGAGCGCATGAATGTTGATGCGAATGTGCTTCATATGTCCATGAATGGGGACATGCTTTCGGAGGAGGAGGTTGCTCATCTTGATTTTGGTCCCAAAAAAGCTATATTTCAGAAGCCTAAAGCTGGTGACAATCACTTGAAGGCTTTATATTTGAAGGGACATATCAATGGGAAGCCAATCTCGCGGATGTTGGTCGATAGAGGGGCTATTGTGAACTTAATGCCCTATTCTTTGTACAAAGCTTGGTGGTTCAGATTCAGAGCTGATCAAGACCAACATGACCGTCAGCGGCATTGGAGGAGGAGAGCCTATTGGTGCCAAGGGGGTGATTTCTATGGAGCTTACTATTGGGAGCAAAACCTTGGCCACTGCTTTGTTTGTCGCTGAGACTCAAAGTAACTTTAGTTTAATCTTGGGTCGTGATTGGATTCATTCAAATTAGTGCATTCCTTCTACTTTGTATCAGTGTTTGATTCAGTGGATAGATGATGATGTAGAGGTTGTGCATGGTGATACTTCTGCTTGTGTTGCTTTAGCTGATAGCTCTTTGGCTGGCATTCATGATGATGTTAGATGCTTGTCGGGCATAGATCTTTCTGAATTTGAGTTTATCAGCTGTACTAAGAATGGTTTCATCCCTGTTGTCATAAAGCCGATGAACAATCGGCTGAATCATCTCATATGTTTTAATGGATAATCGAGAGTGGTTGCAGCAGAGACTTGAACACTATCGGTCGTATCAGAACGATATGTGTGAAGCTATTGAAGACTTTGATGATATAAGCAAGCTAGGATGTGGTTTTACGTCGGTCGATCCTCTTGAGGAGGTAGACATTGGTGATGGTTCTATACCCAGGCCGACGTTTGTAAATAACAATTTAGATCATGTTTTTAAATTTGAATTAATAAACTTATTAAAGGAGTATGTCGATTGCTTTGCTTGGAATTATCTTGAAATGACTGGTTTAAGCCGAGAGCTTGTTGAGCATCGGTTGCCTATTAAGTCTGGTTTTAGGCCTTATAAACAACCAACTAGGCGTTTTAATCCTGAAATTTATGACCGAGTTAAAGAGGAAATAAATCGGTTATTAGAAGCAAAGTTTATTAGACCTTGTCGATATGCTGAATGGATTTCTAATATTGTACCCGTGGAAAAGAAAGGAACAGGTAAGATTAGAGTGTGTATTGATTTTAGAAATCTTAATCGTGCTACTCCTAAAGATGAATATCCTATGCCAATAGCCGATATGCTTATCGATGCTGCGTCTGGACATAGAATGATTAGCTTTCTTGATGGTAATGCTGGTTACAATCAAATATTCATGGCCGAAGAGGATATATCCAAAACGGCTTTTGTATGTCCAGGCTTTGTTGGTTTCTTTGAGTGGATTGTTATGACTTTTGGTTTGAAGAATGCCGGTGCTACTTATCAAAGGGTGATGAATTTGATCTTCCATGATTTGCTTGATATTATCTTGGAAGTTTATATCGATGATATTGTTGTCAAATCGGATGGAAGTGTTTCTCATTTCGCCGATTTGAGACTTGCATTTGATAGAATGCGTCGGTATGGTTTGTCGATGAATCCACTCAAGTGTGCTTTTGGTGTGTCGGCTGGGAAGTTTTTGGGCTTCATAGTTCATGAAAATGGAATAGAAATTGATCCAAAGAAGGCCGACACTATTGGCAAGTTGCAGACGCCTAGTTCTAAGAAAGAGTTGCAGAAGTTCTTGTGCAAGGTGAATTACTTGAGAAGATTTATTTGCAATTTGTCAGGAAAGGTGAATGCCTTTACTCCTTTGCTTCGGTTGAAAGATGATGCTAAATTTACATGGGGGGCAAAACAGCAAGAGGCGTTTGAAAAGATCAAGCATCATTTATCTTCGCCTCTAGTTCTTTGGGCACATAGGAGAGGGGTTCCTTTTAAATTATATATCGCGGCCGAAGAAAGTGTTATTGGGGTTGTTTTGATCCAAGAGACCGAAGGGAAGGAACATATTATTTCATATGCAAGTAGAAGATTATTGGACGCCGAAACAAGGTATACTTTTATTAAAAAGTTATGCTTATCATTATACAATGCTTGTACAAAGTTGAGGCATTATTTGTTATTAAATACTTGCATAGTTGGTAGTCAAGCCGACATAATTAAATACATGTTGCATAGACCTATATTAAGTGGTAGAATTGGCAAATGGGCTTATGCTTTAATTGAATATGATTTAGTCTTTGAGCCATTGAAATCTATGAAAGGACAAATCGTTGCCGATTTTATTGTTGAACATAGGATTAGTGAACATCTTGATTTAAATGTCGGCTATATTACTTTTACTCCATGGAAATTGCATTTTGATGGATCGGTTTACAAAAGTGGTTGTGGAGTTGGTGTTATTTTTATTTCACCAAACGGTGCTGTTTTTGAGGCTCTTAACCGATTGGATCATAAGTGCACTAATAACCAAACCAAATATGAAGCTTTATTATTCGGGTTGGAGATGTTACATGACATGGGAGTAAAACATGTAGAAGCATATGGTGATTCTCTTTTGGTAGTTCAGTAAGTATCTAAAGTTTGTCAATCCTTAGATGGATTTTTGAATGCTTATCTTGATAAGTGTTTAGATATTATATCTTGCTTTGATGAATTTGTCATTTATCATGTGCCAAGAGAAGAGAATCCTAGAGCTAATGCGTTGGCACAGCAAGCATCAGGCTATAATGTTCAGAAAAGAAATTTTCATGAGAAGAGGCCGATGTTTCGTGAAGCCGACGTTTCTGCTCTGGAACAGGCGGTTCCACCGCCTGTTACAGCCGGTCTGACTGGTGCGGCTGGTCTAACCGCCAGTACAGGCGGTCTGACCGCCTGCACCTCCGAAAACACCAATTCGGTTGTTAATGATTTTCAATCTATTGTGGTCGATGCTGGTGATTGGAGGGAGCCTCTGGTGAAGTATTTGGAGGATACTAGCAGGTCAGTGGATCGAAAAGTCCGACGATGGGCTTTCAAGTTTACTTTGATTGATGGTGAACTATATCGTCGGACCATGGATGTATTGCTTTTGAAATGTTTAAATCCTGATCAAGCTAGATTGGCTATGGCAGAGGTTCATGAAAGAATTTGTAGTACACATCAATCGGCTCGAATGATGATGAAGTGGCTCCTTAGACAGGCTTGTTTTTATTAGCCTACAATGATAGCCGATTGTTTTCGTTACTACAAAGGATGTGAAGAGTGTCAAAAGTTCGGGGATATTCAGATTGCACCTGCTGCGTTCCAATCATTAAGCCATGGCCTTTTAGTGGATGGGGTTTAGATTTTGTTGGTAAGATTCATCCTCCTTCATCCAAAGGTCATTGTTTTGTGATTGTGGCTACTGATTATTTTACCAAGTGGACTGAAGCAATTCCCCTCAAGAACATGACACATAGAGAGGTGATTGAGTTTATTACTGAGCATATTATTCATAGATTTGGGATTCCCCAAACATTGACGACAGATCAAGGGACGTCGTTTATTTCTAAGGAGGTACATGAGTTTGTTGGATCCCATGGTATTAAATTGCTCAATTCATCTTCGTATTATGCTCAAGCCAATGGTCAAGCCGAGTCTAGCAATAAGATTTTGATCAAGCTCATAAAGAAGAAGATTGAAGATCATCCTAAGCGGTGGCACGAGGTATTATCTGAAGCATTATGGGCACATCGTATTTCTAGACATGGTGCTACTAAGGTTACTCCATTTGAGCTCGTCTATGGTCAAGAGGTCGTTTTGCCCGTTGAGGTAAATCTGGCTGCTTATAGATTGGCTAGGCAAAATGATCTTGATGCTAGTACATATTGTGCTTTGATGATGGATAATATTGATGATGTGACCGATAAGCGTTTGGAGGCCTTAGAGGAGATTGAAAAAGATAAAAGAAGAGTGGCTCGAGCATATAACAAGAAGGTAAAACTCAAATCCTTTCAAGTTGGTGATTTGGTTTGGATGACTATTTTGCCTATAGGAACAAAGAGCAACAAATTTGGTAAATGGTCGCCGAATTGGGAAGGACCATATCATATTGTGAAGGTTTGTTCTGTGAATTCCTATGTGGTGGAGACTTTGCAAGGATTTCAGTTGCCAAGAGCGCTCAATGGGAAATACTTAAAGAAATATCATCCAAGTGTTTGGCAGCATGCTTGAAAGGATATGGCCGATATGTGATATCGCCCTTAGGGAAAAAATGACCGACGATAGAGGGCCGCCCTTAGTCTGATTAAATGTTTTGTGGTATACAAAGTTTTACCAAAAAACAGGGGGGCATATGTTGACGACCAAAAATGGCTTAAAGCCGATCAGGCTGGGACAACCGGTCTAGACCGCCTGTACACGCGGTTAGACCGGCTGGGCCCTGTAGCCGATCTAGCAATGTGCCAGGCGGTCTAACCGCCTGTCACAGGCGGCCTGACCGCCTGTCCCCGAGTCCGAGTAGAATCAGGTTTTTGCACGTTTTAATATCTTACAAGGACTTCCTTGCGGGGCAAGACCTCCCCACCCTATAAATATAAAGGGTCGTGGCCAATTGAGGACCTCTACCCAATCGTACAAATCATTATCTTACTTTTTATCTCCAAACCCTAGCTTTTCCAACCCTTTTGTTTTCCTTCTTCGTCTCCGCGACGTTTTAGGACGTTCTAAGTGGCCTTGCCGACCTTAGAACAACCCTAGGTTCGCAGCCTCCGACGGGGTCCCTCCCGAGGTTGTGATCGTAGGCTTTCGTGGTGCCCCTGTCACAGGCGGTCTGACCGGCCCATACAGGCGGTCTGACCGGCTGCGCCCAGGAGCTCCGACGAGGAGATTTCGACGACCGCGCGATCTAGCGCTTTCGTGTGTTGACCAGAAGCGCGTCAACACCCCGAAAGGCATCTCCTTTCTCAAGCTTGGGAGGCCTAGCCATCGGCCTCGATCCCCAAGACATCCTCTGGCTTCACCTTCGGGTTCCTCTTCAAGCTATCCTCTTCTGTCCCTAGTCACTTTAGCACCTGTACAATTTTGTTAATATTCGAAGGGGTCCGAAAGTCGCTCCCCAACAGGGCCTAAGAGAAAACCCATGCCAAAATCACGCATGCATGCCAAACCTTCTCGCTTCATTGGGCTGGATCCCTCCTGAGTGGCTAAGTCCAAGGGCTGTTTTGGCAATTCAAAGTCTAGGAAAAAAACTAGCAACTATTTATTAGGAGAACATGAGATGTGGACTGCTTTTAATATCAAACCAAGTAATAGTCTAAGACTTTATTTTAGAGGGAGTCTCTACTCTAAAAAGAGCGTAATGGCAAGTACATTGTTACACATCAGCGGTCTCGTTGGTCGTCTCATGCAAGTCCACGTAGGATTTTTGATGAGGTGACGTTGAGAAAGGGAGGAGAGAGAAGCAGGTGGTTGTTTCGCGAGGCAACCGCCTCATAGGCTAAAATTTAGGAATATGAGATGCCTTCCTCATCATCCTAAGAGTTGTTGTTGCCATGCAACTCACAACATTTATTTTTTTATCCATTAATTAAGTATTATGCATTTATTATAAGACAACATATAAGACAACCTATTGTATGAGTTAAATGTTATGTCGCCTCAAGATGATGTGACAATGCATGAGACCGCCTATTAGACTACACCAATGTACTTGCCCTAAGGGACAGTAGCATCGTTTCCGTGGTGAAGCCGCGGCATCTTCCTTTCGCTCGACATTACACGCGCCGCCAATCGTGCGGATCGCCCGCCCGCCCACCTGCCTGCGATTTCGTCTGTATGCAATTCCCTCCACCATCCATCGCGTATGCCATGTCCTTGCTGGTTGCCGCACCCTCCTTGTTGATCAACTCCTCTTCGACTGCTCTGTTCATGTTCTGATCGCCCCACTCGCCAGTTGTTGCCCTCCTCATCGTCTTAGTGATCACCTAACTCGCCTTTGATCTGATTGCCCTCCTCGCCTTTGATCGTTGTCTCAGTTGCTCTAGGTCAAGCATCTTTGGAATTTCAGATGAATCTACCAGCTAGTGGCCTGACATCCATCGTTACCAACATCTCCATCCTCTAGGACCCCTGGCGACGACGTCAACACAGTCTCTATACACTACCACATGCGGTTCGGCAGCGACATCTAGGGCATCGTGTGCTTGGCGGCCATGGCTGTGGCCATGTACCTCTGTTGCATGGCGTTTGTGACCAGCAACGACTCAAGGTGCATCTCGACTGTTGTTCTTGCATGGCCAATTATCGCTTATTAATAAGTTTATTTTGATGAAGCATTGTTCATATGCCTTGGTGTTATGGCTGAAGCTATTGCATTTCCACCATTGCCTTATATTGTCACCCACAAGAACTCGTAACAAGTACTTGTAGTGAATAAATGTGGCATTGCTTTTCATGGAAGCTGAGCCAGTAGTTTCCTATGCAGATGGATAATTAGAGCCTGCTCAATGATCTATAGGCTTATGTTGGTGTTTCTAGGCTCTAGAATAATAAGGCAAGCTCATAGGAAAATCCGTTGTAGCATTTCACCATAGAGTATTCCAAGGTATCGTATTTCTTTCCTCAGGGAAGCAATCAGGGTAAAGGGTATTGGTTGAATTGAATAAAAAGCCTTAATAGCAATATCACACACTATCTCTCGTGGAGATACGGGGGTATCTGGATACTGGCCAAGCCAAGATTGACCCATACTGGCAAGTCTAGATGACAAACCGTTAGATGGTCGCTAACGACCAGCGACACAAGAGACTTCAAGGAGGAAAAGAGTTGGGAGCTAAGCAGGAAGAAAGGTCCCTAATGACACTTCTAAACTTTAGAGAAAGCCACTCTAACCTTAAACTAGAATATTACCTATTTGTCGGGAGACAGAACTTACTTCGACGGCTAGTAGGGAAGGATCTCAAAAAGGGATGATTGGGGATCAAACGGCCACCTGCACTACTATTATAAAACACCTGAACATGGTGGACTACAAGGGACGGACAGGGCTGTCACCACCTACCACTTACCACAACGGTACCGTAGGGTGGAACATACTTTCTAGGTAGAACCAAGTCGGACACCACATTTGCACTTAATACAAGGATTTCTCTCGAGGCCTACGAGAGAAATCCCCCTCAACGTAGAGAACTAACTTGAGCTCTCTAGTCCGGGTGAGAAAACCCGTAAGGGAGAATCCCGACAAAAGAGATAAACTATAAAGTAAGACAGAGGAACAAACTAATATTAAGCCACTCGGACTTCAATAAAACCGGGAAGTCTAATGCTTAACTCAAAGTATAAAGAAGATGATACTTTATTGATAATATTCAAAATAAAGTAAAATATACATGAGCTAATCCTACTCCCAAACTCTAATCCTACTCTAGAAAATGGAAAAGTGCAATGTAGAGAAGAGGTCCTTCAAGTGTGTGTTGGAGAGTGTGGTCGAGGGGCCTTTTTATAGCAGCAGCTGGTCGGTTTAGGGGGCAAACCGACTGAACTAACCACCTCTGCAAGCTGGGCTTGGGCTGAGCCGATGTTGGGCTGGCCGGCCGGACGGCCTCTGTGGCCCGATGCACCGCCTTTGCTTGCGAGCATCCAAGATTCCCCCCTGAGGTCAGCTGTTGCGTCGGTTGCATGTCTGGAGGCGGTTTGGACCATCAGGTGGGCCCTTCGATCCGTGGCTGGTCCTTTCCAGGGTCCGTTGGATGAACCGACTGTAAATGCTCGCTCTAGATGTCTTAGAAGTGTGTTTGTTTCTCCCTGGATCGTTGATGTGGCAGGGCGGGCGGCCAGGATGGCCAGCCGGCCGGCCAGACATTTGCCTGGCTTTTGTTGGTTTTTCTCCAACTGGTCTCTGCAATACAGTCTCTTCCAAAACTTGTGGAAATTGTTATATTAAAGTAAAATATGCATGTAACCTTATGCAACTTTCATTTATTCCAGAGATGTTGATGGAAAATCGACCATCAACAACTTACATCTAAAATTAAAGCGAGGATCTCTATTTCCAAAGTACTCTTTATATAAGCTTATTACATCTACATAAATTATGCTTTTGCTAATCATAAGATTTTAAATCATCTTATCAAGATAGTTCAATGGCACCCGCACCATTGTTGTATGGATGCAGATGTCAAGTTAGTTAACTCTGTGAAGTTATGTTTTCATGCTTATCAAACTCTATTTTGTAAGTTGATAATTCTGCTATAAAGTAACTTCTGTGTTTGACTTTTTCGCAGTCTGAAGTAATATCATCTGGTATATCCTTGCTTGTAGTGTTGTTATGAAATCATTGATATTTTGCTATCTGATTCACTATAGGTATTTCACGCTGGGTTGCAAAGACTGAAATTACCATTTACCCCTCTTTTTTAAAAAAAGAATGGACATAAAAAAATTAGAAAACCTTCTTTTTTTTAAGCTGCTGAACCTTTTCTTCTGATGTGGTTTGTTACACAAAAAGATAACCTTGAATTGCACTATATTTATCTTTTTAGGTGTGCTGTTAAAAACTTATAATCTCAGTGTGTGTTTTCTTATCGCTCGTGATCTTGGCAAGTTAGGAAGAAGCTTTTGGAGTCTGCCCATTACCACAGTAAAGATCTTGTTATTGGAAATGGACCTCAAGGCCATTTTGACCACCTCTTCAGTCTCAAGTCTGCATTATACAAAATGGGATCCCTGTATGCAGTGACATATATATGATTCTGGGATGAACAAGAAGTGGGGTCGTTCGATAGCTGATGCTATTGTTAGAATATTTGGGCCTGGTCCATTATTCATTTTATTCTAAAGGATTATAGCCTACTTTTAATGTTATAGTTATTATGGTTAAAACCATATTGGTAGTGGAAACGAATCTCAACCGACTTAAAGGGTCAACCTTTGATGCACCTCTTGTGAAGCCGGTAAGGGGAGATTGGCGAGCCACACGCGCGCGCTCGCTCGCCTCGCCGAGCCATGGCCGTGGCCGTGGCCGTGGCCGTGGCCGTGGTGTGGCGAGCCTGAACCTGAGCCTGAGCCTGAGGGGTCTCTCTTTTGCTGGTTATGGCAATTGAAGACGTGGTAATTGGAAGGGCTGGTTATGGCAATCAAATGATACCATAATTCAGCCTTCCCGATTCTCTCCCGTCCAGGTTCATCCTCTCGTCTCCCTCCGAGGGCTATATAAACATGGCCATCCTCTACTTTGAGATTCAGATCTGAGACACTCCTCCTCCTCCTTCCTCTGCTGCAACTCTGCTTCCCCATCGCCGGCGTTGCGCGCACATCACCGGCGAGAGAAGATGCCTCCGACACCATTGCCTCTTCGAGATCCTGCTCGGGATACCGGGGCAATCAGGTTTCTGGAGAGCGTCCCGACACAAATGAGGAAGAACGGGCAAAGGTACCACACACATCAATCTACTGCCTTTCAAAAGGATACTGGTGCTTGGGGTTTTTCCTCATAAGGATTTTGTATTATTTTGAATTTACTTAGGGAAAGACTGTTGAAGTTGGGAGAGCTCACTTTGAGACCGAAACAACAAGATTCACAATTCTGGATGCACCAGTAATTTTCTTTCTTCAATCCTATCTTTACTCATAATGTACATGTCAAGTAATATAAGCTCATAATGTGTCGCCTTGATATTTTTTCATTTTCTTTTGCGACAACTTGTCTTTGTGTTGCCTCACCAATAAAAAGAAACCTAGACAGAGGGCAGAAACATTTCATATTATCTTCTAGGATGGTTCTAAATTGTGGGTTACACTAAAACTTGATGTAGACAAAAAAATATTTGGATTCGATCATTGAGGAGCTTGCTGATTTTGTTCCAAGTATCTTGAATAGGCTCCAAAATTATTTGCAATAAGTTCTTATTTTCATTCTGAAATTTCAGAAGACGTGGACAAATCCTTTAGGCTTTGTTTGGTTTGAATGGGGTTGAAAGGGATTAGAGGGGGTTGGGGGCCTAAATCCCCAACAAGTCAAAATCGCACTCAATCCCATCCACATTAAGGGCTTGTTTGGTTAGAAAGGGATTGGGGAAATTGGGAGGGATTAAACCTCCTACAAGTCAAAATTCCCCTCAATCCCCTTGGGAAAGGGATTAACTGAACAATCCCTAACCGAACAAGGCCTGATGGATATTAGAGGTGGTTATTGCTCTGTGCATAATCGTTTAAGTGTGTTCTTCACTTGGATTGCTCTGTAACAATTGCTGTTTGCTTCGATAGCCAGTTCTGGCATTCTTTAGCCTAGTCCAGCAGGTGCTGCTGCCTGCTATAATTTAGTGACAACGTACTGCCATTTACGTGCATAGATGTTTTGTATTTGTTCTGTATAATTGTTGCGTTCAATTTATTGCTGGATTGGCAGGGCCACAAAAGTTACGTTCCGAACATGATAAGTGGTGCATCTCAAGCTGACATTGGTGTTCTGGTAAGTAGTACTGCCTCCCATCATGAAAATACGACCACATTGCACTAATTATATTGTCCTAACATCATGTTTTTATGACTGAAGAGAGTATGTCATTACTGCTATCGTGCTATAAGACCTGCTATTGTGATCTGGCTGAAGGGAACTTTGTCTCCTTTTTTGTCCTCTAGGTGATATCTGCTCGGAAAGGTGAATTTGAAACTGGGTATGAAAGAGGAGGCCAAACTCGTGAACATGTGCTTCTTGCAAAAACTTTAGGTGTTTCTAAGTTGGTTGTGGTCATAAATAAGATGGATGATCCTACTGTTGGATGGTCTAAAGAAAGGTGCAATTTATTGCTAATAAATATCCTTTTCACGGATAAGTATCAAACAATTACTATTTCAGAGATCAGTATCCCTATAATTAGGTAAGAAAAGAGGTATTAATTTGCAAATTACCCTTTTTTTTCCAGATATGATGAAATAGAGGGCAAGATGATTCCTTTCCTTAAGTCTTCAGGGTACAATGTTAAGAAAGGTATTATGGTACCGCATCAACCGATAAGAACTTTGAGCTTGGGACATCTTTACATTCCATCTCCATTTTCTTTTCAAACATTGTTTGAGGTATTCTTTATAAACTATAATGTCCAATGGGGGCATGGGTATTCTTTATAAACTATAATGTCCAATGAGGTATTCTTTATAAACAATCCATTTATTTATAAAGGTAAAGACACCTTATATGTAGGCTTCCATCTGAGACGAAAAGTTTAAATATGTATTATTTGTTGATGTATATGTATTTTTCCATTGACAAAAGTATACTGAGTTGTGTTATTTGGTCACCTCTGGCGCTTAGATATTTTTTTGGTGATTGTTTACACCATGCTTGTGATCCGTTTACTAAAGTGGTACAAGCATTCTTGTATGAAGTGTGGTTCGTGATTTTAATTTGTTCGTGTGTCCTGTTTTATGCAACTAGCATGTGTGAAGGATAAATAGCTCATATGCTTTATTGCACGGTGTATGTTGGCATTGCTGTTTTATTGCTATGATGGCTTTTTTTTTCCCAACAATGTTAAACATCTAACAAAGCCTTTATTTAAATGTAATCTGATCAGTATTTTTGTTATACTCAGATGTCCACTTCTTGCCAATATCTGGTCTGGTGGGAACTAACATGAAGACTCGCGTGGACAAAAGCATTTGTAGCTGGTGGGATGGTCCATGCCTTTTTGAAGTTATTGATTGCATTGAAGTCCCTTTACGAGATCCCAAAGCCCCAGTAAGGTTAGGTGGTTTCTTTGCTTGGGTTGAAGCATGATTTAAATAGTTTTTTTTAGAGAATTTGGTCTCAATTCGCGAATCTTTAAGGATGACTCCACATGTCATTGACCCAGGATGACCCCACATGTCAATGATGTGTCAAATTTCCTGGAAGGCTCACGAGTTGAGACCCAAGTTCTGAAATCTCTTGATTTAAATGGACTAACCGTGGTTTCATGAGAACTTCTGTAAGCCATGGGCATTTTTTTTAAAAAAAATGTGTATCTTGTTTGTGTGTTATTTTTTATTTGTTTGCTCGAATAATTAGATTAGATTAAATAATGCTGTCTAACAAGGTTGCCTATATGTTGCAGGATCCCTATCATGGATAAATATAAAGACATGGGCACTGTGGTGATGGGAAAAATAGAGTCAGGGACTATTAGGGAGGGCGATAGCTTGTTGGTGATGCCGAACAAGGTATTATATATGTATATTTTTATGATTTGGTCCTAATGGCAAGTGCACCTTAAATGTTCTTCTTGGGAGTTGGGGAGTATAATCCTAGTGTACTTATTATTTTATGAACAGGCCAATGTGAAGGTCCTTACCATACACTGTGACGACTATAAAGTAAGAAGAGCCGCACCTGGTGAGAATGTTCGCATCAAGTTATCAGGAATTGAAGAGGAGGACATCTTTCCTGGCTTTGTGCTATCAAGTATTAGTAAGTGTATTCTTTTTGGAGTGACTTCATGGTGTTTTCTTTTTGTATAAATATATGTCCTCTGCATTTCTACAGTTTGCTTATTTGAACGCTTATCCATTTTTATGCTGTCTGAACTCCTTTATGGATAATAATAGGCAGAGTAAAATTGTACACGAGAGTGTGTAACTTACACAACAATAGTATTTAATTGAAGTTCTGTTTGCATGAACTTACTAGTTGACAACTAGAATTCCGTGCGTTGTTGCCCTTGTTTAAACACAATATTTTTACTTGGAATATTTGTACTATCCCTGTACTTATTTCCATACCCTGTAAAATCCTCTTGCTGCTATTATCCAGATTCCTAATTGTTTTGTTCTGTTAAGCAAAGAATTTAGTCCATCATGAGCAACTTGAATTTCTTTCTTTTTTTAGAAAGATACTTAAATAAAATAACTGACCCTCAACCTTTTTTGTACTGTTCTATCTTGCAGCAAATCCTGTTGGTGCTATATCTGAATTTGATGCTCAGCTCCAGATACTAGAGTTGCTTGACAATGTAAGTCTCACCTCATAAAAGCAGTTAAATTTTCATTAAATAGGACAATTCTTAAATCTTGGATTTACAATGTGAAAATTGACTATTCTCTGTACATGACCCAAATTGCTGACAATACCATGAGTGTTGTGTTCTAGGCAATTTTCACTGCTGGCTACAAGGCAGTGTTGCATATCCATTCAGTAGTTGAGGAATGTGAGATTGTAGAACTTGTAGAGGAGATTGATCTGAAAAGGAAGAAAGAAACTGATCCGAAGAAGAAAAAGCCAAATAGGAAACCCCTTTTTGTGAAGAATGGAGCTGTTGTCGTCTGTCGCATCCAGGTATTAGGCTCATCATTTTATATTTTACATTTTTACTGAATATTGCCACCGTATTAGGCTCACCATTTTATGTTTTACTGAATACCGCCTCTGTATTAGGCTCACCATTTTATGTTTTACTAACTATCTCATATTCATATTAGGTCAATAACTTGATATGTATTGAGAACTTCTCTGATTTTCCTCAACTCGGAAGATTTACACTCCGAAGAGAAGGCAAGTGCTCAATTGTTCCAAGATGTGATCCTTACAGTTGTCTCACCAACCTTTTCCCATTTTCAAATGTCTTATGTTGTTTGGATGTCCTCCCTTAAATCTTGTATAATATGATTGAATATTGGTATCTCGTATGTTGTTTGGATGTTTTATTTTTTAACAAATCTTTCAGTGACAAAATTGATCTCCTACAGGTAATATGGATACGGCTTATACTCTTCTATGTGATATCTTGTGGTTAGGTACTACATTGTGGATGTTTTTATACATTGATTGGATTGTTAGTATATGATACTCTAAAGTTAGCTTCCAGGCAAATCAATGAGTTTATTACTGTGCTGTTGAACTTGATCTATGATTTCTGACTGTTTTCATCCAAAAATGTTGCAGGTAAAACAGTAGCTGTAGGAAAAGTTGTTTCTGTTTCGCCAAGTGGGAGCTCAACATTTAAAGCTTAACCAATTTTGAAGGGTGGGTAAAGCAAAACTTGGTTCTTACTTGGTCTGTGGCATTGTAACTTGGGGACAAATTCACCTCAACAAAAATCAGCTGTTTTTATTATTTTCCCCTTTTCCCCCTTTTGTGCAGGGCAACCAATATGTTGGTAACCCTAGATTTTGTATGTTGGGACAGGTATATTTTGTAGCTGAAACATGAACGTGTTTTGACAGCAAATTGCTGGTTATAGGTGTTAAATTCTCATGTTTCGAAGTATAAGCCGGTATATGCAAAGTTACAGATTGTAGGGAGCTTTGTATTGTAATTTGCATATTATTATCATCATTTCATGTCAGGAAATCATCTTTTTATGTGAGGTTGAAGGTTATGTTTGGGCGTATCTTCCTGCTTGTCGAAATGTCGATGGGCTAATAAAATGCTGGTGGGTGGTGAGACCAATACAATCCTTTCTGGCACTAGAGGGAAAATGGGCATTAATACCAGGCTAATAACCTTCATTAGTACTGGTTTTTGTAATTGCTGTACTTTTTTTTGGTAATAAATGAGCATTAGTATCAGATTTTAAGCAACCGGTACTAATCGGAGGTGGATGAATGCCTCCTTTGGACACGGCCAGACCTAGATATTAAAACCTTGACGTTATCTACAAACATGTACATTTATACATATTTATTATAGAAAAGATAGACCACCCTATCCCTCAATTTGCTACCTCCAAGTGCAAGTGGTGTGACTACATGAGACAAGTGGTATGACTACATGAGACATGCTCCGGCCTCCAAAGTCAAAGGTAAATAGAAAAAGACAGACCACACTGCCGGAGTTCTTAAAACCTGTTAGCCTTTACTTGCGCACCACAGCGCTCGAAAAGAATGCAATTCTCGCTATTCGAGGGGTCAAACAGCCTCAACTTGGACTGAATTTATATAAAAAATTACTAATATTTGTGATACAAAATAAATATCATTGAATTGGTTATAGAATATATTTTCATAATTAAGTTATTTAAAAACATAAATGCTAATATTATTTCATATAGAGTCGGTCAAACATTAGCAAGATTGGACTGGCACGGTCCCCCCCCCACCCCCATTGTATTCTTTTTGGGACAGGGGTGGTACAATGAATGTTCACTGGAAGATTGCAGGTTTTGCCATAATCGCGCTGATCGTGATGTTATACCTGTGTCTTGAATACTATTCGTTATAACTAGCATGTCTCAGGTAATTTTTTTTTTGACCGAAGTCAGTAGGAAAACCCCAACCTATTTTTTTGCATATTTTTTCTCTATTCCAGACCTATCCCTCCCACGAGTCGAACCTGGGTCTGCTAGATGCTAGTCAGGTGCTCTAACCTCTAGGCTAGAGGCCCTTCCACAATGTCTTAGGTAATTTGCTCTTCCATCTATTCTCCATGGCAACCTGCAGACTCTTCTTGATTTATTTGTTGGACATTTCTACCCGGCCACCGATTTGAATATGGTATGAAGTAGCAACCTGGTGATTTACTCCCAACCCGCTAATGCAATTCCAATAGGTCTGGTACGAAGCGTGAGCCTCCATCACAAAACATGGCTCTAGGAATTCCAAAGCTAGGAAACATGACTCCCTAAAGCATCATGTTTGGATTCAGACAGCCACAACACATGAGATGCTTCAACCGATTTGGACACGAAGTCCATGATTACCAAGATGTGTTGACATAGGGGAAGGACCCATAGAAGGCCATTCGCCATACTTCAAAAATCTCCATCGAAAGCTTCTCTTTCATAGGGTCACGAGCATTGATATTCTTGAATTTCTAACATCTTGGATAGCCACACAAATTATTTAGTGTCTTCATACCTGGTTAGCTAGAGGATTACTCTGCCCAACCGTAGCATGGTGCACAGAATACTTCATAGTATACCCCTAGGATGGGATGCCGAAATTTGAGAACCTTGCGGGTCTCACACAGCGGGCTGCAGTGGTGTAGTGAACTCTTAGTACTGACTTGATATGATAGTGATCCCATAGATAAAATCTTCAAGAGTGTACCATCTCCTAAATAATTTGACTTTCATTCTTGAGAGATGATCTGCTACAGATTTATCTACTCCCTTCTTATCTTTGATTTCAAATTCAAACTCTCGAAGGAGCATGATCCAAGGAATGAGTCATGACTTGATACCCTTCTTGGTTGAGCGGTACTTTGGTGCAACATGAGCCGTACATACTAACACTTTACCACCAACTGAGTAGGGTTTGAACTTGCCAACGGAAAATACCATCGACACAAGTTCCTTCTCCGCTGTTATATCATTCTGGCCAATGTCATATTTACATAAGATATAGCCTGATGTTGTTTCTTCTTTCATTGGCTGGCATTGCCCTAATGGTGTGAACACTTGCGGTGCACCTTATCTCGAATGGAAGGATCCAAATGAGAGGATGCATGATGGGGACTGAAACAAGTGCCTTTTGAGGGTGTAGGAGATAATGAGGCAATATTTGATGAATGGGGACTTTTTGGCAGGGAGGCTTGTCAAAAGTCTTGCTGTACCAAAGAGATCCTTGATGATCCTTCGATGATGGTCAAAACTCATGGAAATTTATCACTCCCTAGAATAGGGATACCAATTACTTGGTTACCTCCTTTGCTCTTCTGACACTCTATGTCCGAGGAAAATACTCGCCATCATACACCTTTGATATGGAGTAGGTGTATTGCAAAGAAACAAGCAAGTGCAGGTGGTCTTACCTGGACATCCAGATGAATAGAAATTTGATGATAACTAGAGTATTTGTCGAGGTACTTGATACATTTCCTCCATCTGGTAACCATCCTCTAAGGTGTAAGCTTATTTCTCTCATTAAGTACAACTATAATTCCTCCCTTCTTTGGGATCAGTTGAACATGTCTGACCCATTCATCAACTTGCACAGGGTTGATGCTTCCCGCGTACAGAAGTTGAAGTACCTCTTTCTTGACCACCTTCCTCAACACAAAATTTAAGCCGTTGTTGGAGTTCCCTTGACAACCTATGGTCCAGTCCCATAGGGGTGCAATGGGTGCATAAGTTGGGGTTAAGCCCATTTCTAGTCCTGTAGACAATACCCAAAGACGTATCCATACTTCTCTAGAACTGCCGTGAAATGCCAACCCTCACTCTCTGATGATGGTTGGCATGACTCGGTGGTTTGCAAAGGAAGGCATACTTCAAGTCAGGAGGCAACAGTCTCAAGTCAATAGGAGGATGTTGCGGTGTACCCTCCCGAGTGAAATGTCAAGCATCTTAATCTAGGATAGGTTGAGAAAAACTCTCCCAATACTATGCTCATTGCCTTGTCCAGCGAGTCTTGCTCCAGTCTTGCTTCTATAGTAGTCTTGACTGAGTGGATTAAGTTGACCGAGATCTTTTTGTTGCTAACTGCAATGTTTCTTTATTGGCTGACTGACCAAGAAAAATTTTCGACTTCAGAAATATCGAAGATGTGGAGATATAGGAAAATCTTGTTGCGCCCCATCTTCAAGGACATAATATGAAGAATTCCCTTACTCTCAACAATCTAGCCGTCGATCCACTTCAGGTACTCATGAGAGAAGGACAGCACCCAGATCGTAGACGACTTCTTGTTGTTAGTGTCTCCAATAATGCAGAGGAATGTTCAGAGCATGTCACCACTTATTTCTCTACCCATTTCTTGCTCATATTCCTAGAAAGACCCTCAATCTGTGATGTGGAATTCATAAGGCACTATTGCATTAGTTGGTGACAGCCTTGTCCATCCTTCGTAGTCCACCATGTTCAGGTGCTTTCATAACAGTAGCGCAGTAACCGTTGGATCATAACAGTAGCGCAGTAACCGTTGGACCCCCCCTCTCATCCCTTTCCGAGGTACTTCCTCTTCAGTCATCGAAGCAAGTTCTTGTCTCCTGATAACTAGATAGTCCTCTAGGGGAAGGTTAGGGTGGCTTTCTCTAGGGTTTAGGAGTGTTATTCTCCCATTTTCTTCCTTTTTCCTAACAGTAAAATTTCCTATGTTGCTGGTCATCCAAGACCTTCTAACAGCTTGTCGTTTCAAACATGCCTGACTCAGCCATAGCCTGGCCTGAACACTATCTTGGTTAACCTTTATCTCTACTAAAGTTAGAGTGTGATATTTATAGAGAGACTTATCATTCATTTCAACTAATATACTTTACCCATACTACTTCCCTGAGGAAATTACGATACACTAGAATACTCCAAGGCGAAATGCTACAACGGGTTATTCTGTGCACGTGCATAATATAATTCTAGAGCCCAGGAAACAACAAGAAGGGCTATGACAGGCAGCACGTCGGGCAGCCACGAGTAGGGTGACTGCCCAAATGAGGGCGAGCAGCGAGCATGGCAGCGCGAGGGTGAGTGTAGTGGCACAACCCGCGTGCAGGGCTAGGCAAGGACGATTGGATTGAGCATATTGATTGGGGCTTAGGGGGATTTTAGGGCTATTTTTTCCTATTGGGCCTTGAACGGTTGAGCTAGGCAAGCTAGCCAATAGGCTATAGCCGCACTTTGGTCCATCTTTCGCCTAAGTGCCACTCGCTTTAGAGATGGGCTACGCGTCACTGCTCCTGACTGGGGACGGGGAAGAAGGAGTTGTGGTGGTTATACGCTGACGGTAGGTGGGGCATCTATCCCACCCTATCGTATGTTGCCGTCCACCTCTGTTTTCAAGGACACATGCCTTTCTGACATCATCACCGCTCTTCATTCCAAACACACCAAATAGATTGTTTAGATGATTATATCTTTGTTGGAGAATTATAAATTCAACCGAACAAAGGGGGGGGTCCTTCGGGAGGCATCCAGTGCTCCCATAGGCCTAGTGTTGTGACATCCCTGATGTTTAAAACTTTAAAAATACACTAAAAACAGGGGAAAAGCAAAAAGGATGAAAACACACTCAAATTGGGGTTCAAATTCAAGTTTAAATTCAAAAGGAGTATTTTTGACACCCAACCGAGATCTCAAGCTTTTCTTACTAAACTTGAAAATCTCCAAAAATAAAAGTTGTTTGGCATCACAAATGAAGCCTAGTTGCTGTTGGGAACTTTTTCAAATTTTGCAGTTAAGCCCCTAGAAAACCCTGAAAACCATACAGAACACCTTTTCAAACATGGCTTGTTTGAGTTTTTCACTGATGAAACCGGGAGCTCCACGGGCGCCCGACAGCCAGCTCGGCTAGCCTCTGCCCGAGGCCACCAGCGGCCACCACGTGGCCGGCGGGCGGCGGCGACCCGATCAGGCCGGCCAAAGCCGCGTCTCTCCTCCCCGTGCACATGCCAGCGCCTACGTCAGGTCAAGTCGCGCGCTGTCCGCGCCCTGGCAAGCCTCGCCACACGAGCGCCATCATGCCGCGCAAAGCCCCAAGGTTGGCCGGCGGAGGCCCATGCCGCCTCGCGACCCGCTCTCGCGCCCAATCGCTCGCGTATGCCATCCCGCACCCTCACCCGAGTATCTCCAGCCCCCAATCCCGCGCGCTCGGCCCAAGGCTCGCCAAGCGCACTCATGGCCGCCTGAGCGCCAAGGCCACGCATGCCCCGAGCACCTCCCTGCCGTGTGGAGCTATCCAGCCCCTCTTCTAGCCTTGCCTGAAGCTCCTCTACCTCCCCTATAAGAAGAACAGTGACCCCGCGGCTCGCACGACCCCAAACCACTCGCCGGAGCACCATTGCCGCCGCCGAGCTTCCCCTCACCGTCGACCGCCCGCTCCAACCTAGCAGCCGCCACACCGACGCCGCGATGAGCTTCCTCGGCCCTCCGTGAAGCTTGCAGGCCGTTTTCTCCACCCTGAGCGCCACCCCACCACGCCGGCGTTGTAGCAGAGCAGCAGAGCTCCGCCGCCCGACATCACCGGACCTCACCGCTCCACCCCCGGCCTCGGCTCCTCTCCCAATCAAGTCGCGGTGAGCTCCTCTACGCGCTCCCCCACTTCCCCCGCACCGGCTCGCCGTGCCCTGTGAGAAAAATCACCAAGTTTCACCAGAGGTCTAGAAACTTGTTGGCACATGTGAGAAAAATGCTAAACTTGAATTTAAACCCTGTATAGGCTATCAAATAAATAAGTGTTAGTTTTCGGATGGGCAATTATTTAGGACTGTCCAAGTGTTATTTTTAGCTACCACTTCGCCAAAGTTCTGCCTTTACTCATGACTAGCACCGGTAGAGAAATCTTCTGTTTTAGAAGTATTTTTGATTTTATATGAATTAATCTTGATTCTTTGAGCAGCAACTTGTGCTAATTTTAATAATTTCTGTATAGCTTGGTTTTAGCTAAATTTTGGAGTGAGCTTAGCTCTTATACTCCTGTGTCTGTCATAAAGTTTATAGATAAAAAGGATGAACAAAAATAGAGAAACAAAAATGAGAAGGAACTAGAGTAAATTGTGTTTTCATAAAAATATATAGATCAGTTTGACAATTAAGAAAATATGGTGCATGTGATGCCAAATTCCAGAACTGAACCTTTGCATAAGAAATTATAGTAAAAATTGTTTTATATGTGTACACAATCCCCATCAAGTAAAGTTTTAAGCCTAGCATCCCCTTTTCTATTCTTGTGAAGGAAATAATGGTATACTTTGGTGTCTAGGTGAATATGGCCTTCAAGTGCCTTAACTTTTAGACCTAAAAATGGCAGCAACCCTTAAACTTGTGCATCTCATATAGAAGGCGCTCTTGTTGACGGCACCTACAATCTCGTCCCCGCCAACGAATAAGAAGCTCCCGAAGGTGGTGGCAACGTCATCGTGATTGACCCGGAGTTTGACACCGGTGTAGCTCAAGAAGGCAAGCCCCGGAGCATAACCTAACTTTTAAAGTTTATGCAACCATGAATTATTTATGTTTGTGCATTTACGTTTCAAGGAGTTGTTTGAATACCCTAGTTGCATAATTCTAGTACCTATGTCTTGAAATACTAGTATGATAAGGTCGATAGTGCAATGCTTTAGGACCGTTACAAGTCGAGTGATTTCCTGTCACTCGCGAGATTGTGGCGGACCACTCCGAAATTATTCCAAGTTAAGTACCTCGGGACCACTAATCAAAAAGTCAGGCACTTAATCCGGAATAAGCTGGAGCGCCGTCGGATTAAACCCGATTTAACCACGTACTTTACTCGATCGAAACAACAGGCACGCCCACACGAAGGTGAGCTCCAGAGATTACAACATTCCACAATTTTAACATACATAAATAGTATCTCGAGGTTATTACATACCAAGTTCGAAATTTAAATCAGAGTATCAAGTTCATTGCAGCGGAAATAAATAGTTTATTGCAGCGGAAAAATAAACTAACGACGATACAACGTAACACCATGATGAAGCCTGCCACGGTGCTACTCCTCCCGTTCCTCGGCAGAGGACGGAACCCACTCGATGTGCCATCAAGGGGGAACCTGGGTAGGCCAAGTCATGGCATCGACTGCCACATCCATCACTGAACCTGTAAATAAAAGCCACAAACAAGGCTGAGTATACTAATACTCAGCAAGGCTTACCCGTCGGGTGAAAACTACATCACCGACATCTAGACATGAGAGGCTTTTGGCTGGTGGGTTTGTTTGCCAAAAAGCGACTAAAAGTAGGTCCTTGCTTTCATAGTTTTAGCATCATATTCTAGTAGACTTAACCATTCTAGATTAGCATCCTCTCTAAGCATACAAGTGGTGCAATACAATTTAATTCATACAACAACTTCATCAATCTCATAGTTCCACTTGTTACTCAATGCAGCAAGGCGGTCAAGCAGTCTCATTAACCGCGAGAAGCAGACAGTTCGAACCGAATTTTGCTACCTGGCCAGGGGAAACCCAACACACACGGATAATGCTTGCTATAAAAGGTACAAGCACTTCCCAACCTTTCCCATCGATCCACAATTTGGATCCGAATCCACCTTCCTTAGGATAGAGGTTTACTGCTTCACTCACAGTCTCACGCATATATCCACAAGTGTACGGCAGGGGAAACAAAAGTTTCCAAGGAGAGATGGCTATCGGCCCTAGCTGCTTCAATCTGGTACCGGGCTTACCGATTCTCATACATCGGCATGCATGTGGTACGTTCAAAAACTTGACACACTCAACCACACGTTTCGACCTTAAACCAATTATCATACACGGACGGGGGATCTACATCTACCATCCCGCCCGTCAATCCTTATGATTCCAACATAAGTAAAGACAAGCAATCCTATGTCTCGCGAGTGACAGGAAATCACTCGACTTGTAACGGACCTAAAGCAATGCCCTATCGATCCTTTCATACTAGTGTTGCAAGTCATAGGTACTAGAAATGTGCAGCTAAGGTATTCAATCAACTCCTCGAAACGTAAATGCACAAGCATAGGAAATTCATAGATGCATAAACTTTAAAGGTTAGGTTATGCTCCGGGGCTTGCCTTCTTGCTCTAGTTGGGGGTTAGCCTCCGGGTTGATTGTTCCTTCGCCGGCACCGTTCTCCGGGGTGCCTTCTCCGTCGGTGGGGATGAGATGGTAGAAGCCGTCCGGAATAGCGCCTTCTACATGAGATGCATAACTTATAGTGGCTGCCTAGTGATTCCAAAACTAAGGCCTTGAAGGCCATATTCACCTAGACATGCTTAAGTACTACTTTTTCCTTCACAAATATAGAGTAGGGGTGTGGAAAAATTTTTATTCATTTTCGATGGTGATTGTGTACATATATAAAAGAATTTCTATTTATTATTTTGAAGTTAGGGTGCTGTTCTGGAATTTTAAACCTTTCCATGTTTTATTTTAATTAACTATCAAAAAGGTCTATTCTTTTATATAATTTAATTCCACCTTAATTCTTTCTCATTTTTGTTTCTCGGTTTCTGTTCATCCTTTTTATCTATAAACTTTATGACAGCTACTGGAGTATAAGAGTTAGGCTCACTCCAAAATTTAGTTAAATCTGAGCTACACAGAATTTATTAAAAATAGTTCAAACTGCTGCCTGCAGAAATGAAATAATTTCATATAAGATCGAAAATACATCCAAATCATGAAATTTTCCTACCAGAGATAGTCATGAGTGCAAGGAGGGCTCTGGCGAAGTGGTGGCTCAAAATAACCCTTGGACAGTCCTCAATAAATTTTTATTTGAAAAGACATATCTATTTATTGGCTAGTCTAAATAGAGCAAAAATTAAGTTTTGCATTTTTAACAGATGTGCCAACAAGTGTTTAGGCCTCAGGAGAAAAGTGGTGATTTTTAGCTGCATGGATTATTTTTAACAATTTCTGGGCTACAAAAATACAGGAATCATAAATTAATTCATAACTGAAGCTACAGTCCATATTTTTAGGTCCCCTTTGGACACAAGGTGTCCAAAGTCATTGCAAACAACATATCCAAAGCTCAGCCCTAGCGGAGCTCTGGATTTGAAATGGTGCACAAGTTTCTAAATTTACAGTTTGAATTTTAATTCACAAATGGTTCAGCAAAAGTATATACATGCTTAAATGAGATTGGAGTTCACAATCTCACGAGTCCAGGGAGTATTTTTGTGCATTTTTCTGATTTTTGTACGATTTTTAGCGGATTTTACAAGATTCGGGAAAAAATAGATCTAGGTTTAAGAATCTTTTTACGCTGGAGACCCTAGAACTTTTAAAACCTTTCAAAAAGTCCCTGATTTTTGCGCAGAGGACCCTAGAACTAAAAAGGGGAACGCAAACAGGTCCACGGCTCGTCAGCGTTGCTACGCCGGCGAAACGACGGCGAGTTGGCTCGGGGAAAGTTGGGGGAAATGGAGAGGAGCTCACCGCGAGTCGGTTGAGGTAGGTCTCGTGGTCGGAGGTGAAGCGGCGCGGCTCGTCGACGTGGAGCGGCGGCACGGTTGGCTCCGGCGACGTCGCTAGCGGCCTGCGGTGGTCGAGACGATGCGCGGAGGGGCGTGTGAGCTTCACTGGACGATGGTGGAGCTCGTCGTGGGGTTCGTCTGCGACGGGGATGGCCGGGGTATGGGGCTCGACGTGGAGGTGGTGTTTGCGGTGTTAATGGCCGAGCGGTGGGGAAAAGTCTCGATTCGCGGCGAGTGAGGCTCGATTCGAGCTGGGGAGTGCTCGAGTGTGACATCTCTGATGTAAAAGTATTAAAAGTACACTTAAAACAAGTACAAAAGGGAATTATGGGTTGAAACTCAAAAATCCATCAAAAATTTAAATTGAAATTCAAAAACATGGGTCTTTTGACACCCAACTGAAATCTCAAAAATTTTGTACTAAACTTGAAAATATCCAAAAATAAAAGTTGTTTTTCATCATAAATAAGGCCTAGTAACTGTTTGGAACTTTTGAAAATTTTGCAGTTTAGCCCCTCAAACACTTGAAATACAGTTCTGGGCACCTTTTTGAATTTGGGTTGTTTGAGCTCGAAAAACTTGAAATTTCAGGTTCATCCCAAAAAGAAAGTTGTGTCCCACCTCTCAAACTCCAACTTTTATTTTTACACTTTTTCATGTTCAGTTCAAATTTTTGGAGAAAATTCGAATGGGGCACAGGAGCTCCACGGGCGCCAACAGTGGCCCTGGCGCGCTCTGCGCCTGGCCGGAGCTCGGCCGCCACGTGGCCGGCGAGCGGCGGAGGCCGCGCCGAGCTGGCCGAGCTGCGGCGTCGGGTGGCCGTTGTCCTCACGCCCTTGTCCGACCCCTCCGCGCCGTCACATCGCCGCTCGACAGCTCGCTTGGCCTCGCGCCGCGGAGCGCCATCATGGCGGTCGGAGCGCCGCCGTGGCCGCGCGCGCGCGGGCGACGCGCTGAGCCTCTCCGCGGTAGATTCCTCTCCACTCCGCGCCAAGAAGCCCTGTAGAAGATCTCCCATTCTCCACGCCTCAATCTCTAACGCCCAATCGTGCCGTTCGCGCTCTGCCCGAGCTTCCGCGCCATCAATGGCGACTCGACAGCCCGAGCGCGCGTGCGCACGCTCCTGAGGCACCTCGGTGCTCGCTAGCGCACCCAAACCCTTCACTGAGCACCCTCACTCCTTCCCCTCAGTCCACGCGTAGCCATTCTCACTTCACCGCGTTCGCTCCCGTCGTCTTCCACCTCGGGACACCGAGCTCGAGCTTCCCCGCCGCAAACTCAAATCGACCGCGAATCCCTCCACCCTTTTCCAATCCCCCGCGCGTGAAGCTCGCTCACTCACTCACCCCGCTAGCTGCTCGAGCACTCCCCAGCTTGAATCGAGCCTCACTCGCTGCGAATCGAAACTTTTCCCCACCGCTCGGCCATTAACACTGCAAGCACCACCTCCACGTTGAGCCCTATACCCCGGCCATCCCCGCCGCAGACGAACCCCACGACGAGCTCCACCATCGTCCAGTGAAGCTCACAAGCCCTTCCGCGCATCACCTCGACCACGCATACCGCCAGCGACGTCGCCGGAGCTAACCGCGCCGCCGCTCAACGTCGACGAGCCGCGCCGCTTCACCTCCGACCGCGAGACCTACCTCAACCGACTCGCGGTGAGCTCCTCTCCATTTCCCCCAACTTTCCCCGAGCCAACTCGCCGTCGTTTCGCCGGCGTAACAACGCCGACGAGCCCAGGGACTTGTTCGCGTTCCCCTTTTAGTTCTAGGGTCCTCCGCGCAAAAATTAGGGACTCGTTTGAAAGGTTTTGAAAGTTCTAGGGTCTCCAGCGTAAAAAGATTCTTAAACCTAGATCTAATTTTCCCGAATCTTGTAAATTCCGTTAAAAATCGTACAAAAATCAGAAAAATGCACAAAAATACTCCCTGGACTCGTGAGATTGTAAGCTCCAATCTCCTTTAAGCATGTATATACTTTTGGTGAACCATTTTTGAATTAAAATTCAAACTGTAAAATTTGAAACTTGTGCACCATTTCAAATCCAGAGCTCCGCTAGGGCTGAGCTTTGGATATGTTGTTTGCAGTGACTTTGGACAACTTGTGTCCAAAGGGGACCTAAAAATATGGACTGTAGCTTCAGTTATGAATTAAAATGTGTTTCCTGTCTTTTTGTAGTCCAGAAATTGTTAAAAATAATCCATGCAGTGAAAAATCACCATTTGGCCAAAGTCCAGAAATTTATTGAGGACTGTCCAAGGGTTATTTTGAGCCACCACTTGGCCAGAGCCCTCCTTGCACACATGACTAGCTCTGGTAGGAAAATTTCCTGATTTGGATGTATTTTCAATTTTATATGAATTTATTTCATTTCTGCAGGCAGCAGTTTAAATTATTTTTAATAAATTTTGTGTAGCTCAGATTTAGCTAAATTTTGGAGTGAGCTTAGCTCTTATACTCCAGTAGCTGTCATAAAGTTTATAGATAAAAAGGATGAACAGAAAATGAGAAACAAAAATGAGAAGGAATCTATGTAGAAATTAAATTATATAAAAGAATAAATCTTTTTGATAATTAGTTAGAATAAAATAAGGAGAATCTAAAATTCCAGAACAGCACCCTAATTTCCAAATAATAAATAGAAACTCTTTTATATATGTACACAATCACCATCAAAGATGAATAAAAATTTCCCACACCACTACTCTATTTTGTGAAGGAAATAGTAGTACTTAAGCATGTCTAGGTGAATATGGCCTTCAAGGCCTTAGTCTTGGAATCAATAGGCAGCCACAATAAGTTATGCATCTCGTGTAGAAGGCGCTATTCCGGACGGCACCTACCATCTCATCCCCGCCGACGAAGAAGGAATCCCGGAGGGAGGTGCCGGCGAAGGATCGACCAACCCGGAGGCTAACCCCCAGCTAGAGCAAGAAGGCAAGCCCCAGAGCATAACCTATCCTTTAAAGTTTATGCATCTATGAATTCGCTATGCTTGTGCATTTACGTTTCAAGGAGTTGATTGAATACCTTAGCTGCACATTTCTAGTACCTATTGACTTGCAACACTAGTATGAAAGGATCGATAGGGCATTGCTTTAGGTCCGTTACAAGTCGAGTGATTTCCTGTCACTCGCGAGACATAGGAGTTGCTTGTCTTTACTTATGTTGGAATCATAAGGATTGACGGGCGGGATGGTAGATGTAGATCTCCCGTCCTTGTATGATAATGGACTTAAGGTCGAAACGTGTGGTTGAGTGTGTCAAGTTTCTGAACGTACCACTTGCATGCCGATATATGGGAATCGGTAAGCCCGGTACCAGATTGAAACAGCTAGGGCCGATAGCCATCTCTCCTTGGAAACTTTGTTTTCCCCTGCCGTACACTTGTGGATATATGCGTGAGACTGTGAGTGAAGCAGTAAACCTTTATCCTAAGGAAGTGGACCCGGTTCCGAATTGTGGATTGATGGGAAAGGTTGGAAAGTGCTTGTACCTTTTATAGCAAGCATTATCCGTGTGCGTTGGGTTTCCCCTGGCCAGGTAGCAAAATTCGGTTTGAACTGTCCGCTTCTCGCGGTTAATGAGACTGCTTGACCGCCTTGCTGCATTGAGTAACAAGTGGAACTATGAGATTGATGAACTTGTTGTATGAGATAAATTGTATTGCACCACTTGTATGCTTAGACAGGATGCAAATCTAGAATGGTTAAATCTAATAGAATATGATGCTAAAACATGAAAGCAAGGACCTACTCTTAGTTGCTTTTTGGCAAACAAACCCACCAGCCAAAAGCCTCTCATGTCTAGATGTCAGTGATGTAGTTTTCACCCGACGGGTAAGCCTTGCTGAGTATTAGTATACTCAGCCTTGCTTGTGGCATTGATTTACAGGTATAATGTTGGATGTGGCAGTCGATGCTTTGACTTGGCCTACCCAGGTTCCCCCTGGATGGCACATCGAGTGGGTTCCGTCCTCTGCCGAGGAACGGGAGGAGTAGCACCGTGGCAGGCTTCATCATGGTGTTACGTGTATCGTCGTTAGTTTTATTCCGCTGCAATGAACTACTTTTATTCCGCTGCAAGACTTTGATACTCTGATTTAAATTTCGAGCTTGGTTTGTAATAACTTTGAGATACTATTTGTGTATGTTAAATTTGTGGAATGTTGTAATCTCTGGAACTCACCTTCGTGTGGGCGTGCTGTTGTTTCGATCGAGAAAAGTACGTGGTTAAATCGGGTTTAATCCGACGGCGCTCCAGCTTATACTGGATTAAGTGCCTGACTACTCGATTAGTGGTCCCGGAGTAATTAACTTGGAATAATTTCGGAGTGGTCCGCCACAGCTGGCATCAGAGCCGAAACAGCGCACCGGAGAGAGCAACAAACCTTTAATAAACATTTTTCAATAAAATTTGTCAACTCGTACTTCCGCCGCGCCTCGCGAAGGAAGGTTAGTCTTAGGAACGTTAAGGATGTTACCTAGAGCGTGAAGCCTATGCGGGTTAAGGGATCACGATATGATAGCTGGCAAATAATATATTATACTGACTTTCAGCACATTTCATTCTGTCATTACTTTACGCAATGGTGGGCGCAAGGTACGGCGATTGCTGTAACGTACCATGGCACTATATGAAAATATAGTGGCGGCACATAGTCAATACGCTGTGATGGCGTATGAAACTAGAATAGCATGGTGGGCGCAAGGTACGGCGATTGCTGTAACGTACCACGGCACTATATGAAATATAGTGGCGGCACATAGTCAATACGCTGTGGTGGCGTATGAAACTAGAATAGGATGGTGGGCGCAAGGTACGGTGATTGCTGTAGCGTACCACGACATCATATGCAAATATGATGGCGGCACAAAGTCAATACACTATCTCATGAGCGTATGAAATTGTCAATATGTTACCTTGGTGACATATGAACATTGCCCGTTCAATGTTAAACGTTCGGGTGCCACCTCTATAGTGGGTGGTAATGGATGGAGACGCTTTCGTGAGTGCTGGCACGAAAGGTTGATTATATGCTCTGGAATGGAATTTTCTGCAGGTACGCTAACCACGATTCCGTATGTGAAGCGGTTAGAAAAGTTCGGCTAGATAATATAGGGAGAGGTGGATATTGCCTAGCCACCGGCACTAACTTCGTAGGCCAAAAGTATTGGCATGTGTGTTGGTGAGAATGAATAGGCCGCTCATGCATTGCATTTCACTGAAATAATATTGAATTTTAACACGTGACCAATCGAACCGCTGTCAAATTCAAATAACAAACCAAAATCCTGCTGAGACCAGTCTGATTGCACCAATGATTCGAAACTTAAAATGTTGTCAAATGAAAAGGTGTTCAACATGAAAGTTGTCATAAATGTTATGAAGTATATGCTGTAGAAATTTCAACGAAAATGGTTCAGTAAAACTGGAGTTATGCTTAAAATGGTAACCCCCTGTCTGCTGAAAATTTCTGAGAACAGTGAGATAAACATTGAATTTTTACACCATCTTAACGACGGTTTCTGCTCAAACCTTCAACATGCAACTTGTTTGGGATTACATAAACAATGTCCTGGCCAAATCTGAGAAGTTTTGAGCTAGTAGATTTCGAGTTTTGTAATTTTTACTACACTGTCCAGAATCTGTTTTTGTTTTCTTTGGCGCTAACCGGTTCTCACCCTTGCCCTTTTTTCTTTTGGTTCAGAATGGACGCTCACGCTGACTTGGCTAGCTACCCCAACGACGTGTCCTTCTCAGATTTCCTAGGATGGGAAGGTTTCCCTAGCATTCTGTGGTCGGTTTTGCAGGCGCTCGACTACCCTACCCCGCCACAGTATGAGAGGACCCTCATCCGAGACCGCGGTGTGACCCGTTCTAGTGTGCGTTTGGTGATATATCGCCATCCACCGTGTCCTAGCTCCCCCACTTGGAGTGTGGAAGTTCATGGACACCACATGGAGACGACGTGTGAACTAGCCGCCTTGAATGGCATTAGCTCTTTTGTTGCTCAGAACCAGGAGTTGGTAGAGCACCAGTTGCTGGGGCTGTTTCCACCGACTCAGCCGGATGATCCCCATTGGATGAGACGCTACCTTAGCTCCCCTTTGAGGATGGCGGAGAACCCCGTCGCTGCAGCTGCACTGATGATGAGGTGGATTCGAGCTTACCACCGCTTGCAGGCACTTTTGGGACGATCGCAGAGCGAGATGCTCAACCTTGCTATGGACATGTCCGTCCGTGCCCGTGACATTGGGGTTGAGAGAACCTCATTGTCCATTGAGGTGACCACCAGGGATGCCATGATTGCTGATTTGGAGAGGCAATTGAATGACCTCCACATAGCGCACAACAACGTCCAAAATGAGTTAGCCCAAACAAGAGATGAACTTGAGGAGGTACACGGTACTTTGGAGCATGCTAATGCTATGTTAGCCGCCCATGATGCTCAGCACCTTCTTGAGCAAGAAGGAGAGCAAGGAGAAGGAGAGGCCCTGTGGCGGTTCCACTCCGAAATTATTCCAAGTTAAGTACCCTCAGACCACTAATCACGTAGTCAGGCACTTAATCCGGAATAAGCTGGAGCGCCGTCGGATTAAACCCGATTAAACCACGTACTTAACTAGATCGTAACAGCAGCAGGCCCACACGAAGGTGAGTTCCAGAGATTACAACATTCCACAAATTAACTTACACACATAGAGAAGTAGTTATTACAAACCGAGTGCAAATTTTAAAATCAGAGTACACAAGTCTTGCAGCGGAATCTAAAGTTCAACATAACTGAAATTAGAGTTCATTGCAGCGGAAGTAAATAATCTAACGACGAAACAGGTAACTCCGTGATGAAGCCTGCCACGAAGCTACTCCTCCCGATCCTCGCCGGAGGACGGGACCCATTCGATGTGCCAGCCAGGTGGAACCTGGGTAGGCCAAGTCATAGCATCCACATCCAGAATTATACCTGTAAAATAGTGCCACAAGCAAGGCTGAGTATACTAATACTCAGCAAGGCTTACCGTCGGGTGAAAACTACATCACCGACATCTAGACAATGAAAGGCTTTTGGCTGGTGGGTTTGTTTGCCAAAAAGCAACTAAAAGTAGATCCTTGCTTTCAAGTTTTAGCACCATATTCTAATAAATTTAACCATTCTAGATTAGCATCCTCTCTAAGCATACAAGTGTAGCAATACAATTTAATTCATAGAACAATTTCATAATCTCAAATTCCACTTATTACTCGATGTGGCCTGACGGTCAAGCAGTCTCATTAACCGCGAGAAGCGGACAGTTCGAACCGAATTTGTGCTACCTGGCCAGGGGAAACCCAACACACACGGATACTCTGCTTGCGATAAAAGGTACAAGCATTTCCCAACCTTTCCCATCGATCCACAATTCGGAACCGGGTCCACTTCCTTAGGATGAAGGTTTACTGCTTCACTCACAGCATCACGCATACATCCACGAGTGTACGGCAAGGGAAAACAAAGTTTCCAAGGAGAGATGGCTATCGGCCCTAGCTGCTTCAATCTGGGTACCGGGCTTACCGGCTCCCATATACCGGCATGCATGTGGTACGTTCAAAAACTTGACTTAGTATCCACACCTTCCGACCTTAACCAATTATCAAACACGGACGGGAGATCTACATCTATCATCCCGCCCGTCAATCCTTATGATTCCAACATAAGTAAAGACAAGCAATTCCTATATCTCGCGAGTGACAGGAAATCACTCGACTTGTAACGAACCTATAGCAATGCTCTACCGATCCTTTCATACTAGTATTGCAAGTCATAGGCACTAGGAAAATATTGCAGCTATGGTATTCAATCAACTCCTAGAAACGTAATGCACAAACATAGAGAATTCAAGTGCATAATTTAGTGAGAGTTAGGTCATGCTCCGGGGCTTGCCTTTTTGCTCGACTCAAAGCTTGGGTTAAGGTAGAGTTAGTTTGACTGGCTTCAGCAGCATTCTCCCATCCTTCTTGTGGTCCTTCTTCGAAATCCGCGACGGGTACGCATGCTCCGGGATCTATACGAGATGCATATGCATAAGATTTACAGCGATTTCAATGTTCCAAATAAAGCACGGGCATTTAAGGCCATAACCACCTAGACCAGCTTAGGCATTTCTATTGTTCTCACAAAAACAAGGTGTAGGTGTAGATAAGGTTTTATTTGACTTCGATGATGATTGTGTACATATATAAAAGAATTCTATTTATTTCTTCACAAATTAGGGTGGCTGTTCTGAATTTTAGATTCTAACCATTTTATTTCAATTAATTAACCAAAAGGTTTATTCTTTTATATATTTCAATTTCCACCTAGATTCTTTCTATATTTGTTTCTCCATTTCTGCTTAACATTTTTAGCTATAAACTTTATGACAGCTATTGGAGTATAAGAGCTAAGCTCACTCCAAAATTTAGCTAATTTCGAGCTACACATAATTTATTAAAAATCTATAAACAGCTAGCTGCAGGAAGTGAGTTAAATTCATAATAAATTGAAAATTTATCCATTTCAGGAGATCTTCCTACCAAAGCTAAGCATAAGCATGAGGAGGGCTCTGGCCAAGTGATGGCTCAAAACAACCCTTGGGTAGTCCTCAATATTTTTCTATCCAAAAACACATATTTATTTATTTACCATCCTAAACAGAGCAAAAATTAAGTTTTTCATTTTTAACATGTGTGCTAACAAGTTTTAAGTTCTCAGGAGCAAAATGGTGATTTTTCGCTACACAGTTTATTTTTAGTGATTTCTTTACTGCAAAAAGTCAGAAAACACAATTTAATTCATATCTGGAGCTACACACCATATTTTTGGGTCTCCTTTGGACACAAGCTGTCCAAAGCCACTATACACAACATATCCAAAGATCACTTTCATAGCTGCTGTAGTTTAGGAATTATGCACAAAAGTTCATTTTCAAAGTTTGATTTTTAGAGCCTGAACCAAGCAATAAAAGCATATACATGCTGTGTAGGGAATGAAATATACATCACCAGGAGTACAAAGAATTTTGGTTTGTATTTTTATGATTTTTCTACGATTTTATATCGAATTTACAAGTTCACTGCAGGAACCCTAGATCTGCAGTTCGACTTTTCAATCTAGCCCCCGGAACTTTTCAAAACTTCACAGCTAAGCCCCTGGAATCTTACATTGGGAACCCTGCAGAAGGAAGAAGATGAAGAGAGGCCCTTGGCCGGCCATTGACGGCGAATCCCCACCGTCGGCGAGGTCTTGGCGAGGGGAAGGGCATGGGGAGCATCACCGCGACGAGGGCTATCCATTCCCCACCTTGGACCGGGGGATTGGAGGCCGGGAAGGGGGCGACGGCGAGCAGGGGCGGCAGCAGCCATTGATGGCCATGGCGGCAGCTCTGCAGGCCGGGGGAGGTGCTGCTGGGCGGCTGGATTCGTTGGAGAGGTGGAGGAGAAGTTTGGGGCGGCGCAGTGGAGGCCGTAGGGCAGCAGGGCAGCGGGGTCGAGCTCGAGCAGAGCACCCATGGCAGCAATGGGGGGCGGCTGCTCTGAACAGGGAAGGGGCTAGGGTTTGGGCGCCAGGGAGCTTAAATAGGAGGTGTCCGCGAGGGTAGAGAAGGGATTTCGCGTGGGGAAGGGAGGAGAGGGCGCCAGGGACCCGTGGCGCCTCCTCCATTGCTGCCCACTGCATGCAGGACAGGGAGGAGAGAGGTGGCGTGAGGAGGAAGAAGGGGGCTGACAGGTGGGGCCGGGCTGTAAGAGAGAGGAAATAAATTTTCCATTTTAAAAGTTTTGCTCTAAAAGAAATAGCTCCCGAGGTCCAAAAATTGTGAATAAATACATTTTAGAAACCTTAGAACATTTGTGTTATAATGGAGGTTTGAAAAGTTGCAAAACATTCTTGGTTTAGGTGCAGTTTTAAATTCAAAAAGACTTGAATTTGAATTTGGTATGAATTTTTGGCCCTAGCAATTCAACTCCAAAAATAGGGGGAAAAAGATGTAAATTCAACATTTGGGACCTAGTCTTTTATAAGATTTTTACCCATCATAGTTATATTAGAGAATTTGGGTTTTCTTTACAAGTCAATTTTAACCCAAATTCAATATTCCATAATTCGAATTGCTTCCAAGGACATTCGAACAAGGTAGAAAAGAGGAGGTGTTTTATTTGCATACTAATCCACTTTTGTAAGACCAAAAATTCAAGTCTTAAATAACTTCCTCATTTGGTAGTGTTAGTCCAAGTTTTCTCTCTTTTTCAACAGGTGGGTAAAATCATAAATTCCTTCCCAATTCCTTTTATCAATTATTTTATTTCACCGCTTCCGCCTTTATTAAACCCTTCTATAGTGTCACTAAACATCATAGGTATGATACTCAAAGAGAGTTTTCAATTTAAAGTCCTACCCCTTTTATTTTGGGAGTAAAATCTTATTTTAACTTATAGTTAAAACATGAACACATACATGGAGGTTAAAAGCTTATTTATTTTATATGCTCAACTTTAATTATGTCATCGACAACTTAACATATACTAAAATATTAATTAATTTACATCCTTTGTAATTTTATGAAAGCTCATGTTGGAACAAAACTTTATTTTATTACTAACACCACAAGATTGCCACATGTAGGCCATGATTAGAACTGCAAGCTTACTAATCCAATTATTTAAGCCTAACATTAAATTATTGACAATTATTTTACTAAAGAACATTAGGAGCACTCTAAATATTATTTTATTTATAGCCCAAAGTGCGCTCCCTTTAAAAAGTGTGTGTGCCCGTGTGTTTTTCCTCTCATGGTTAAGTTGGTCTTTCAACTCGATTTCCTATGTTTGGTGGATAAATCATCTGAGTTATACATAACTCACCAAGGTTGCAATTGACATTTTTAGTTATACAACTTCCATTTGAGAAAGTGGTTTGGTTTTATAATTAGAAAGTACCTTTCTAAAGAAAGGTGTTTTGAAACAAGAAAAGAACTACAACCTTTCATAGACGTTTGTGATGTGCACAACTCTTATTTATAATTTTAATTAAAACCTTGCCTTCAGAAGGTCATTAATATCTTTAGTTGGAATTATTTCATGTGTTGACTTCATATGAGCCATTAGTCCTTTAAGACCTTTGGGGACATAGAAGCATTACTTAATATGCCGTACAATCCTGACTTCTTTTTAGGAGATTTGTAAGTGTCGTCTCGAGAGCATGTATTTAGAGTTTTGCCGTGCAACTTGTAAGAGAAGATTTTTAGATGTGTACTAGAAAAGTTTTTGTAGGGTTCAAATTTCAAGAACCAAGGGACGAGTACAAACTTAAAATCCTCGTGTATAACCTTACTCCTACAAGTGATTTAGTTTTAGGGTTTATTGCCTTAGTTTGTTTAATCACCCTTATTTATACGCTTTAAACACCAGGGGTGTTACAGCCTACCCCCCTTAAAAAGAATCTCGTCCCGAGATTCGCTCAGGGAGGAAAGGTGGACATTTTATTAGAAGGAAGAGGTGTTAGTCAAAGAAACACAGATACAACGCACCCAAGTTCTTACAGGTTCACGGCTTCGAGATGATAATTGATACCAGATCTCCGATACAACATCAACGTCGTTCATGTGGGAGCGGGCGATGAATGTAGATATGGAGAGGTAAGAGCATCAAGATTTGGCATACAAAACAAAAATAACACACCACTATTGTCCAGTGAACTCCAGGGCCAATCGGGGGAAAGAAGGGGCAAGCCATGGATGGTGTCAAAAGTCGAATCCTTCCTTGTTCGTCGACTTAATTCTTGCGGAATCCTCAGGTGACTTCTGCGCGAACTCCTCCTTCGATGAAGTTGGTGCTGTGGATCTTGGTTAAACGTCAAGGTAGGTTGCCGAGAGGGGAACTTCCTCGTGGCTTTACGAAGGGGTGGAGGCAGGGTTTGCTTGTCACAGAATGGAGGACATGGTGGGGAAATGGCAGCTTGGTTACCGTGGAGGTCGCCGAAGAGAGACGAGAGCGGTGGAGTACTGACTCAAGTGGAGCACCATGGAGTGATGGCAGCCATAGGAGAGGCTGCATTTATCGACAGCCGGGGGCGGAACAGCGATAGTGGTGTGTCGAGAGCAGGAGGTAGGGCCGGCAATGAGATTCCCTGGGTGACGGGACGATGGTACGACGGCAACTGGGGTAGTGTTGACCAGCCGCGGTAGGGAAAAACGACGAAGGGGATAGTGGGCTGGTGAACGGGGCAGAGCACACGACGCACGGATACAGAGGAGGTCAAACTGGCCCTTGAGACCCTGACGTGATGGTGGGAGGAATAGATGGCAAAGGTGATCTTTGAGACTGTAGATAGTCACGGGCAAGATGCTTAACCAATCGTAGGTCCTAAGTAACAACGATTTACCTACTTTATATCAACAGGAACAAGGAATGAACTCTTTAGCATTCTCCTAAGAGAAAAGGGATGGTTACTGATCAACGAGGTTATGAGATGACAAGAGTGCCCAATAAATTTAAAGCTAGCCCACATCATACTAAACGACCATGGCATGACATTACACGGGGTTGCCGCCCAATTTCTAAGATGAGCTAAAAGGAACAACACGGGTGGGGCGATAAAAGATCTACTTCTGGCAATGATGGAAATACACCTAGAAAAGGTGGTGTGGTATGGAACTTTTGGAAAAATTCTTGCTCAAATTTCATCTTAATTGTCGAATGTCCAAACTCATGCACTTTACCATGGTACACATGGCCTGTTCATGATGAGGTGCACATGATATGATGCACGTGCACATGAGCGTATGGTGCGTATGCTTATGAGAGTATGACGTACATGCCGTGATGCAAGTTAGTAGACCTCACACCACATAATTAAAATTCATCATTGCGGAACAATTAGGGAGAGTAAGGAAGTATCGATTTGGGTTGTCAATAAAGGTCTTTTGCGGGTCATATTCCCACATACCAAGATACCAGTGTGCCCCAAGTGACTCAAGCGTGTGGCTGCAGCGCACACACGAGGTCCTAGGTCCATCACGGCACCATAGGTTAGGGAATACAATACCACAATAAATTCAGAGGGGACAATCCAATTGACACCAGGAGGAAGAAGCACTCATGGGTTAGATGCACATGTGGTTAGGTACCAAAAGATTTCATGGTGCAATTGACATGGTAATGGTATGCAATGCCCATGCACATGAATTACTCGGGATGATTCCATTGCATGAAGAAGGTACAGATAACCTTTATGCATACAAATGTGACCTTGACCCAATTCACGTCTTGTTCTCATTTATATTTATTTCCTTGAGCAAGAACAAAACAAGGATTCAAGGATCAAGAAATCAAGGTAGTTGAGTATGTGGAACCAAAAGCCGAGAGTGGCGGGTAATCAAAATCACGCGGCATGTGAGAGTTAGGGATAATAATTTAATCAAGATGTGAGAGTTGAGGTGTATGGAATCGAGCAATAAGGGAGGTCGAGGGTTCGGATCCTAACACATCATGTAATAGGACATTGTTATACCTGACACCCCTATATTTACATTGTTGGTTCAAGTCATTGCATACCCATATACTCCTCCTAAGCTCAAAGTTCTTGATCCACCCTTAAACTAACTTATTAATTTAATGATTACGGCCCACGGGGAAACACGTGCTGATCCTAAGTCATTACATTCTCCTATTTCATAAGCGGATCAAGTGTCTACAAGGGTTAGGACAAAGAGAATGGATTGAAGTAGTCCATATTGCCTTGCGTTTGGTCAGGTGTCTTTATAGTAGCGTAGATGTGGAGGATATTAGAGATTAAAATTAAAGAAGAACTTACTCTGGACAGATTGTGTTTCCGTAGAAGAGAATTCATAGCTCCTTGCTCCAGCATCCAAAAAATTCTCGTCCTTAGCCAGTTAGTGGGAATTTGGTAATCTACGCATTGGTTTGCCTCTCAGACGCTGACCTAGTAATTAAGTTTGGTCAAAACCTTCAATCTAGGCTTCTCGGTTTAGAGGGATTTTCAGCCCACCGAACTTTATAATTCTGCCTATAACTCTAGTTTCCTTATTCCCTCGGGCTGAACCTTTGTGAGTGTTCCCTCTAAATTTTCTAATCGGCTTTGATAACCATCATTTAGTCCAGACATAGCATCTTCATGGGAAAGTCTTTGACATAATTCTTACTCATAGGCTATGAACGAAATAATGGGAGTCTAACACTTCTAGTTGCAATCTTAAGTTTCTAAAGTCCAGTTTTTAGTAATTCAAAACTCCAAAACATGCAACTTTTGAGCTTTACTAGTTGTGCCAAAAATACTCTTGTTTAGCACATGGCCCAAGCTTTGTCGTGGGCTATAGTCTCTTTGCTGCCCAAAGGCACACAGTAAACAAGCTGAGTTCAGCAGTAAATACATACGGCTGTTTTCAGAATATAAATATTTCGGTCACTCCTATGTTATTTCTGTTGCTATGTTTTAATATTAGTTCATTCCAACAAGTCTCCCAAATCACTCAACACACATACTGATATAATGCACGGTGTAAGATGCAGTCGTCTTCCGAGCATATATACAACGCAGCAGGCGGTTTGTCTCTGACTAAACAAACTGAAATTGCACCAATCATGATTTGTTCGTCGGTTTCCAAAGTGTGGCAGCAGGAGGTAGTCAGACTTCAGAATAACTTTCCCACTGATATTTTATAGTTAGACCTTGTACTTGGAATTCGGCATGAAGGAGACAAAACAAGGCAGATTTTGGACAGTAAGTAAAATATTCATGGCCAACAATTTAATACCCCAAAATTTCCCAAACTTCACCAGATTGTTCCTAACATATTTGTACACAATTTTACTGTTCAGCATTTCTTCAATTTTGAGGTTAAGACGGTGCAGAAATTCAAATTCTTAATTACTGTCCCAGAATTTTCAGCAAGGCCGGAAGTCGGTATTCGGTATTTTGAGTTTTACTTGTCCAAAAGTCTTGCATTCCTTAACTTAATTGTAGCTTACTTAAGTGTTTAAAATTTAGGGATGCCACAGCAGAGCTAGCTACAAGTGAGGCGGCAGCAATATAAACATCCAATCTAAAGTGAGATTCGACATATATTTAAAGAAAGTAATCAGATTATGGGCAGAGTAGGAAAAATTTCATATCCTAACCTATAAGCCCAACCATTACTCAACTTGAGCATAATACAGTTCAGATAACTTCCAATAACTTTTTAGTTCAACACAAAAACAGAACAATTGATCTAGGTGGGCGCAAAAATCCCAATCTTTTAATTAACTCTCTGCTGAAATTCCAGCAGACAGGAAGTGGTATTTTGAGCATAACTTTTAATTGGCTGAACCAAATTTGTGGAAATTTGGACAGCATAAACTAGACAAAATTTGTGACAACTTTCGCTTTTAAGCCTCTAGCAGAAACTTTGCAAAAGTCCATTTTCTAATCTGTTGTTCCCAGAAATTCCAGCAGACAAGGGGGTTACCATTTTAAGCATAACTCTTATTCTACTGAACCAAATTGGTTGAAATTTCTACAGTACAAACTAGATAACACCTATGACAACTTTCATGTTGAACACTTTTTCATTTGACAACGTTTTCAGTTTCGAAATAAGGGTGCAAACAGATTGTTCCCCAGCAGGAGTTTTGGGTTGTGATTTCAATTTCTTTGACGACGGTTCGTTTTGGTTCACGTGTTACAAATCGATATTATTTCAGTGAGATGTAATGCATGAGCGGCCTATTCGATCTCACAACACACACGCCAATAGACTTTTGGCTTACGAAGTTAGTGCCGGTGGTTAGGCAATATCCGTCTCTCCTTATATTAACTAGTCGGAATTCTCTAACCGTTCAACATACGTAATCGCGGTTAGTGTACCTGCAGAAAATTCCATTCCAGAGCATATATAATCAACCTTTCGTGCCAGCACTCACGAAAGCGTCTCCATACATTACCACCCACTATAGAGGTGGCACCCGAACGTTTAACATTGAACGGGCAATGTTCATATGTCACCGAGGCAACATATTGACAGTTTCATACGCTATTGACATAGCGTATTGACTTTGTGCCGCCATCATATTTGCATATGATGCCGTGGTACGCTACAGCAATCGCCGTACCTTGCGCCCACCATCCTATTCTATTTTCATACGCCATCACAGCGTATTGACTATGTGCCGCCACTATATTTTCATATAGTGCCGTGGTACGTTACAGCAATCGCCGTACCTTGCGCCCACCATTGCGGAAAGTAAATGACAGAATGAAATGTGCTGGAAGTTAGCATAATATACTATCTGCCACCTACCATAACGTGATCCCTTAACCCACATAGGCTTCACGCTCTAGGTAACATCCTTAACGGTCCTAACTTAACTTTCCTTTGCAAAACGCATCGGAAGCACGAGTTGGCAAGTTTTATTCAAAAATCGTTTATTAAAGGTTTGTTGCTCTCTCCGGGCTGCTGTTTCGGCTCTGATGCCAGCTGTGGCGGTTCCACTCCGAAATTATTCCAAGTTAAGTACCCTCAGACCACTAATCACGTAGTCAGGCACTTAATCCGGAATAAGCTGGAGCGCCGTCGGATTAAACCCGATTAAACCACGTACTTAACTAGATCGTAACAGCAGCAGGCCCACACGAAGGTGAGTTCCAGAGATTACAACATTCCACAAATTAACTTACACACATAGAGAAGTAGTTATTACAAACCGAGTGCAAATTTTAAAATCAGAGTACACAAGTCTTGCAGCGGAATCTAAAGTTCAACATAACTGAAATTAGAGTTCATTGCAGCGGAAGTAAATAATCTAACGACGAAACAGGTAACTCCGTGATGAAGCCTGCCACGAAGCTACTCCTCCCGATCCTCGCCGGAGGACGGGACCCATTCGATGTGCCAGCCAGGTGGAACCTGGGTAGGCCAAGTCATAGCATCCACATCCAGAATTATACCTGTAAAATAGTGCCACAAGCAAGGCTGAGTATACTAATACTCAGCAAGGCTTACCCGTCGGGTGAAAACTACATCACCGACATCTAGACAATGAAAGGCTTTTGGCTGGTGGGTTTGTTTGCCAAAAAGCAACTAAAAGTAGATCCTTGCTTTCAAGTTTTAGCACCATATTCTAATAAATTTAACCATTCTAGATTAGCATCCTCTCTAAGCATACAAGTGTAGCAATACAATTTAATTCATAGAACAATTTCATAATCTCAAATTCCACTTATTACTCGATGTGGCCTGACGGTCAAGCAGTCTCATTAACCGCGAGAAGCGGACAGTTCGAACCGAATTTGTGCTACCTGGCCAGGGGAAACCCAACACACACGGATACTCTGCTTGCGATAAAAGGTACAAGCATTTCCCAACCTTTCCCATCGATCCACAATTCGGAACCGGGTCCACTTCCTTAGGATGAAGGTTTACTGCTTCACTCACAGCATCACGCATACATCCACGAGTGTACGGCAAGGGAAAACAAAGTTTCCAAGGAGAGATGGCTATCGGCCCTAGCTGCTTCAATCTGGTACCGGGCTTACCGGCTCCCATATACCGGCATGCATGTGGTACGTTCAAAAACTTGACTTAGTATCCACACCTTCCGACCTTAACCAATTATCAAACACGGACGGGAGATCTACATCTATCATCCCGCCCGTCAATCCTTATGATTCCAACATAAGTAAAGACAAGCAATTCCTATATCTCGCGAGTGACAGGAAATCACTCGACTTGTAACGAACCTATAGCAATGCTCTACCGATCCTTTCATACTAGTATTGCAAGTCATAGGCACTAGGAAAATATTGCAGCTATGGTATTCAATCAACTCCTAGAAACGTAATGCACAAACATAGAGAATTCAAGTGCATAATTTAGTGAGAGTTAGGTCATGCTCCGGGGCTTGCCTTTTTGCTCGACTCAAAGCTTGGGTTAAGGTAGAGTTAGTTTGACTGGCTTCAGCAGCATTCTCCCATCCTTCTTGTGGTCCTTCTTCGAAATCCGCGACGGGTACGCATGCTCCGGGATCTATACGAGATGCATATGCATAAGATTTACAGCGATTTCAATGTTCCAAATAAAGCACGGGCATTTAAGGCCATAACCACCTAGACCAGCTTAGGCATTTCTATTGTTCTCACAAAAACAAGGTGTAGGTGTAGATAAGGTTTTATTTGACTTCGATGATGATTGTGTACATATATAAAAGAATTCTATTTATTTCTTCACAAATTAGGGTGGCTGTTCTGAATTTTAGATTCTAACCATTTTATTTCAATTAATTAACCAAAAAGGTTTATTCTTTTATATATTTCAATTTCCACCTAGATTCTTTCTATATTTGTTTCTCCATTTCTGCTTAACATTTTTAGCTATAAACTTTATGACAGCTATTGGAGTATAAGAGCTAAGCTCACTCCAAAATTTAGCTAATTTCGAGCTACACATAATTATTAAAAATCTATAAACAGCTAGCTGCAGGAAGTGAGTTAAATTCATAATAAATTGAAAATTTATCCATTTCAGGAGATCTTCCTACCAAAGCTAAGCATAAGCATGAGGAGGGCTCTGGCCAAGTGATGGCTCAAAACAACCCTTGGGTAGTCCTCAATATTTTTCTATCCAAAAACACATATTTATTTATTTACCATCCTAAACAGAGCAAAAATTAAGTTTTTCATTTTTAACATGTGTGCTAACAAGTTTTAAGTTCTCAGGAGCAAAATGGTGATTTTTCGCTACACAGTTTATTTTTAGTGATTTCTTTACTGCAAAAAGTCAGAAAACACAATTTAATTCATATCTGGAGCTACACACCATTTTTGGGTCTCCTTTGGACACAAGCTGTCCAAAGCCACTATACACAACATATCCAAAGATCACTTTCATAGCTGCTGTAGTTTAGGAATTATGCACAAAAGTTCATTTTCAAAGTTTGATTTTTAGAGCCTGAACAAGCAATAAAAGCATATACATGCTGTGTAGGGAATGAAATATACATCACCAGGAGTACAAAGAATTTTGGTTTGTATTTTTATGATTTTTTCTACGATTTTATATCGAATTTACAAGTTCACTGCAGGAACCCTAGATCTGCAGTTCGACTTTTCAATCTAGCCCCCGGAACTTTTCAAAACTTCACAGCTAAGCCCCTGGAATCTTACATTGGGAACCCTGCAGAAGGAAGAAGATGAAGAGAGGCCCTTGGCCGGCCATTGACGGCGAATCCCCACCGTCGGCGAGGTCTTGGCGAGGGGGAAGGGCATGGGAGCATCACCGCGACGAGGGCTATCCATTCCCCACCTTGGACCGGGGGATTGGAGGCCGGGAAGGGGCGACGGCGAGCAGGGGCGGCAGCAGCCATTGATGGCCATGGCGGCAGCTCTGCAGGCCGGGGGAGGTGCTGCTGGGCGGCTGGATTCGTTGGAGAGGTGGAGGAGAAGGTTTGGGGCGGCGCGGTGGAGGCCGTGGGGCAGCAGGGCAGCGGGGTCGAGCTCGAGCAGAGCACCCATGGCAGCAATGGGGGCGGCTGCTCTGAACAGGGAAGGGGCTAGGGTTTGGGCGCCAGGGAGCTTAAATAGGAGGTGTCCGCGAGGGTAGAGAAGGGATTTCGCGTGGGGAAGGGAGAGAGGGCGCCAGGGACCCGTGGCGCCTCCTCCATTGCTGCCCACTGCATGCAGGACAGGGAGGAGAGAGGTGGCGTGAGGAGGAAGAAGGGGGCTGACAGGTGGGGCCGGGCTGTAAGAGAGAGGAAATAATTTTCCATTTAAAAGTTTTGCTCTAAAAGAAATAGCTCCCGAGGTCCAAAAATTGTGAATAAATACATTTTAGAAACCTTAGAACATTTGTGTTATAATGGAGGTTTGAAAAGTTGCAAAACATTCTTGGTTTAGTGCAGTTTTAAATTCAAAAAGACTTGAATTTGAATTTGGTATGAATTTTTGCCCTAGCAATTCAACTCCAAAAATAGGGGAAAAGATGTAAATTCACATTTGGGATCTAGTCTTTTATAAGATTTTTTACCATCATAGTTATATTAGAGAATTGGGTTTTCTTTACAAGTCAATTTTTTAACCCAAATTCATATTCCATAATTCGAATTGCTTCCAAAGGACATTCGAAACAAGGTAGAAAGAGGAGGTGTTTTTATTTGCATACTAATCCACTTTTGTAAGACCAAAATTCAAGTCTTAAATAACTTCCTCATTTGGTAGTGGTTAGTCCAAGTTTTCTCTCTTTTTCAATCAGGTGGGTAAAATCATAAATTCCTTCCCAATTCCTTTATCAATTATTTTATTTCACCGCTTCCGCCTTTATTAAACCCTTCTATAGTGTCACTAAACATCATAGGTATGATACTCAAAGAGAGTTTTCAATTTAAAGTCCTACCCCCTTTTATTTTGGGAGTAAAATCTTATTTTAACTTATAGTTAAAAACATGAACACATACATGGAGGTTAAAAGCTATTTATTTTATATGCTCAACTTTAATTATGTCATCGACAACTTAACATATACTGAAAATATTAATTAATTTACATCCTTTTGTATTTTATGAAAGCTCATGTTGGGAACAAAACTTTATTTTATTACTAACACCACAAGATTGCCACATGGTAGGCCATGATTAGAACTGCAAGCTTACTAATCCAATTATTTAAGCCTAACATTAAATTATTGACAATTATTTTACTAAAGGAACATTAGGAGCACTCTAATATTATTTTATTTATAGCCCAAAGTGCGCTTCCCACTTTAAAAAGTGTGTGTGCCCGTGTGTTTTTCCTCTCATGGTTAAGTTGGTCCTTTTCAACTCGATTTCCTATGTTTGGTGATTACACTTCCATTTGAGAAAGTGTTTGGTTTTATAATTAGAAAGTACCTTTCT
>JACEFO010002975.1:0-90498 GCA_015342445.1 Digitaria exilis
GATGCTCAGCACCTTCTTTGAGCAAGAAGGAGAGCAAGGAGAAGGAGAGGCCCTTGTGGCGGTTCCACTCCGAAATTATTCCAAGTTAAGTACCCTCAGGACCACTAATCACGTAGTCAGGCACTTAATCCGGAATAAGCTGGAGCGCCGTCGGATTAAACCCGATTAAACCACGTACTTAACTAGATCGTAACAGCAGCAGGCCCACACGAAGGTGAGTTCCAGAGATTACAACATTCCACAAATTAACTTACACACATAGAGAAGTAGTTGATGTTACAAACCGAGTGCCAAATTTTTAAAATCAGAGTATCACAAGTCTTTGCAGCGGAATCTAAAGTTCAACATAAAACTGAAATTAGAGTTCATATGCATGCGGAAGTAAATAATCTAACGACGAAGAGCCAGTATAACTCCGTGATGAGCCTCGCACGAAGCTTTACTCCTCTTACCCTGATCCTCGGCCGAGAGGATACTGGTACTACACATTCGAAGTTGCCAGCCCAGGCTGGAACACTGGGTAGGAGCCAAAGTCCATAAGCATCCACACCAGAATTATACCTGTAAAATAGTGCCACACAGCAAAGGCTGCAGTATACTAATACTTCAAGCAAGGCTTACCCGTCGGGTGGAAAACTACATCACCAGACATCCTAGACAATGAAGAGGCTTTGGCTGGTGGGTTTTGTTGTGCCAAAAAGCATAAACTAAAGTAGATGCCTAGCTTTCAAGTTTTTATAGCACATTATTCTAATAATTTAACCTTACCTAGATTAAGCATCCTTTCTAAGCATACATAGTGTAGCAATACAATTTAATTCACTACCAACAAGTTCATAAATCTCATAATTCCCACTTGTTAACTCAATGTTAGCCTGGCGGTCAACTGCAGTTGCTCATTAACCGCGTAGAAGCGGACAAGTTCGAACCCGAATTGTTGCTACCTGGTCGCCAGTGGGAGAAACCAACAACACACACGGATTACTCTGCCTTGCGATAAAAGGTACAAGCATTTTCCCAACCTTTCCCATCGATCCACAATTCGGAACCGGGTCCACTTCCTTAGGATGAAGTATTACTGCTTTCACTCACAGTCACGCATACATCCACGAGTGTAACGGCAAGGGAAAACAAAGTTTCCAAGGAGAGATGGCTATCGTGCCCTAGCTGCTTCAATCTGGTACCAGGCTTACCGGCTCCCATATACCGGCATGCACTGTGGGTACGTTCAAAAAACTTGACTTAGTATCCACACCTTCCGACCTCCTAACCAATTATCAACACGGACGGGAGATCTACATCTATCATCCCGCCCGTCAATCCTTATGATTCCAACATAAGTAAAAGACAAGCAATTCCTATATCTCGCGAGTGACAGGAAATCACTCGACTTGTAACGAACCTATAGCAATGCTCTACCGATCCTTTCATACTATATTGCAAGTCATAGGCACTAGGAAAATAGTGCAGCTATGGTATTCATCAACTCCTAGAAACGTAATGCACAAACATAGAGAATTCAAGTGCATAATTTAGTGAGAGTTAGGTCATGCTCCGGGGCTTGCCTTTTGCTCGACTCAAAGCTTGGGTTAAGTAGAGTTAGTTTGACTGGCTTCAGCCAGCATTCTCCCATCCTTCTTGTGGTCCTTCTTCGAATCCGCGACGGGTACCGCATGCTCCGGGATCTATACGAGATGCATATGCATAAGATTTACAGCGATTTCAATGTTCCAAATAAAGCACGGGCATTTAAGGCCATAACCACCTAGACCAGCTTAGGCATTTCTATTGTTCTCACAAAAAACAAGGTGTAGGTGTAGATAAGGTTTTATTTGACTTCGATGATGATTGTGTACATATATAAAAGAATTCTATTTATTCTTCACAATTAGGGTGGCTGTTCTGAATTTTAGATTCTAACCATTTTATTTCAATTAAATTAACCAAAAAGGTTTATTCTTTTATATATTTCAATTTCCACCTAGATTCTTCTATATTTGTTTCTCCATTTCTGCTTAACATTTTTAGCTATAAACTTTATGACAGCTATTGGAGTATAAGAGCTAAGCTCACTCAAAAATTTAGCTAATTTCGAGCTACACATAATTTATTAAAAATCTATAAACAGCTAGCTGCAGGAAGTGAGTTAAATTCATAATAAATTGAAAATTTATCCATTTCAGGAGATCTTCCTACCAAAGCTAAGCATAAGCATGAGGAGGGCTCTGGCCAAGTGATGGCTCAAAACAACCCTTGGGTAGTCCTCAATATTTTTCTATCCAAAAACACATATTTATATTATTTACCATCCTAAACAGAGCAAAAAATTAAGTTTTTCATTTTTAACATGTGTGCTAACAAGTTTTAAGTTCTCAGGAGCAAAATGGTGATTTTTCGCTAACACAGTTTATTTTTAGTGATTTCTTTACTGCAAAAAGTCAGAAAACACAATTTAATTCATATCTGGAGCTACACACCATATTTTTGGTTCTCCTTTGGACACAAAGCTGTGTCCCAAAGCCACTATACACAACATATCCAAAGATCACTTTCATAGCTGCTGTAGTTTAGGAATTATGCACAAAAGTTCATTTTCAAAGTTTGATTTTTAGAGCCTGAACCAAAGCAATAAAAGGGCATATACATGCTGTGAAGGAATGAAATATACATCACCAGGAGTACGAAGAATTTGTTTTTATTTTTATGATTTTTCTACATTTTTATATCGAATTTAACAAGTTCACTGCAGGAACCCTAGATCTGCAATTCGATTTTTCAATCTAGCCCCCGTAACTTTTCAAAAACTTCACAGCTAAGCCCCTGGAATCTTACATTGGGAACCCTGCAGAAGGAAGAGATGAGAGGGCCCTTGGCCGTCCATTGACGGCGAATCCCCCACCGTCGGCGAGGTCTTGGCGAGGGGAAGGCACGGGAGCATCACCGCGACGGGCTATCCATTCCCCACCTTGGACCAGGGGGATTGGAGGCGGCGGAAGGGGGCACGGCGAGCAGGGCGGCAGCAGCCATTGATGGCCATGGCGGCAGCTCTGCAGGCCGGTAGAGGTGCTGCTGGGCGGCTGGATTCGTTGGAGAAGGTGGAGGAGAAGGTCAGGGGCTGCGCAGTGGAGGCCGTGGGCAGCAAACAGCGGGGTCGAGCTCGAGCAGAGCACCAGGGCGGCAATGGGGGGCGGCTGCTCCACTGAACAGGGAAGGGGCTAGGTTTGGGCGCCAGGGAGCCTTAAATAGGAGTGTCCGCGAGGGTAGAGATGGGATTTCGCGTGGGGAAGGGAGGAGAGGGCGCCAGGGACCCGTGGCGCCTCCACCATTGCTGCCCACTGCATGAGGACAGGGAGAGAGATGGTGGCTGAGGAGAAGAAGGGGCTGACAGTGGGCTCCGGGCTGTAAGAGAGAGGAAATAAATTTCCATTTAAAAGTTTTGCTCTAAAAGAAATAGCTCCCGAGGTCCAAAAAATTGTGAATAAATACATTTTAGAAACCTTTAGAACATTTGTGTTATAATGGAGTTGAAAAGTTGCAAAACATTCTTGGCTTTAGGTGCAGTTTTAAATTCAAAAAGACTTGAATTTGAATTTGGGTATGAATTTTTGGCCCTAGCAATTCAACTCCAAAAATAGGGGAAAAGATGTAAATTCAACATTGGGATCTAGTCTTTTATAAGATTTTTACCCATCATAGTTATATTAGAGAATTTGGTTTTTCTTTTACAAGTCAATTTTTAACCCAAATTCAATATTCCATAATTCGAATTGCTTTCCAAGGACATTCGAACAAGGTAGAAAAGAGGAGGTGTTTTATTTGCATACTAATCCACTTTTGTAAGACCAAAAAATTCAAGTCTTAAATAACTTCCTCATTTGGTAGTGTTAGTCCAAGTTTCTCTCTTTTTCAACAGGTGGGTAAAATCATAAATTCCTTCCCAATTCCTTTTATCAATTATTTTATTTCACCGCTTCCGCCTTTATTAAACCCTTCTATAGTGTCACTAAACATCATAGTATGATACTCAAAGAGAGTTTTCAATTTAAAGTCCTACCCCCTTTTATTTTGGGAGTAAAATCTTATTTTAACTTATAGTTAAAAACATGAACACATACATGGAGGTTAAAAGCTTATTTATTTTATATGCTCAACTTTAATTATGTCATCGAAACTTAACATATACTAAAATATTAATTAATTACATCCTTTGTAATTTTTATGAAAGCTCATGTTGGGAACAAAACTTTATTTTATTACTAACACCACAAGATTGCCACATGTAGGCCATGATTAGAACTGCAAGCTACTAATCCAATTATTTTAAGCCTAACATTAAATTATTGACAATTATTTTACTAAAGAACATTAGGAGCACTCTAAATATTATTTTATTTATAGCCCAAAGTGCGCTCCCTTTAAAAAGTGTGTGTGCCCGTGTGTTTTTCCTCTCATGGTTAAGTTGGTCTTTCAACTCGATTTCCTATGTTTGGTGGATAAATCATCTGAGTTATACATAACTCACCAAGTTGCAATTGACATTTTTAGTTATACAACTTCCATTGAGAAAGTGGTTTGGTTTTATAATTAGAAAGTACCTTTCTAAAGAAAGGTGTTTTGAAAACAAGAAAAGAACTACAACCTTTCATAGACGTTTGTGATGTGCACAACTCTTATTTATAATTTTAAAATTAAAACCTTGCCTTCAGAAGGTCATTAATATCTTTAGTTGGAATTATTTCATGTGTTGACTTCATATGAGCCATTAGTCCTTTAAGACCTTTGGGGACATAGAAGCCATTACTTAATATGCCGTACAATCCTGACTTCTTTTTAGGAGATTTGTAAGTGTCCGTCTCGAGAGCATGTATTTAGAGTTTTGCCGTGCAACTTGTAAGAGAAGATTTTTAGATGTGTACTAGAAAAGTTTTTGTAGGGTTCAATTTCAAGAAACCAAAGGACGAGTACAAAACTTTAAAAATCCTCGTGTATAACCTTACTCCTACAAGTGATTTAGTTTTTAGGGTTTATTGCCTTAGTTTGTTTAATCACCCTTATTTATACGCTTTTAAACACCAGGGTGTTACAGCCTACCCCCCTTAAAAAGAATCTCGTCCCGAGATTCGCTCAGGGAGGAAAGGTGGACATTTTAATTAGAAGGAAGAGGTGTTAGTCAAAGAAACACAGATACAACGCACCCAAGTTCTTACAGGTTCACGGCTTCGAGATGATAATTGATACCAGATCTCCGATACAACATCAACGTCGTTCATGTGGGAGCGGGCGATGAATGTAGATATGGAGAGGTAAGAGCATCAAGATTTGGCATACAAAACAAAATAACACACCACTATTGTCCAGTGAACTCCAGGGCCAATCGGGGGAAAGAAGGGGCAAGCCATGGATGGTGTCAAAGTCGAATCCTTCCTTGTTCGTCGACTTAATTCTTGCGGAATCCTCAGGTGACTTCTGCGCGAACTCCTCCTTCGATGAAGTTGGTGCTGTGGATCTTGGTTAAACGTCAAGGTAGGTTGCCGAGAGGGGAACTTCCTCGTGGCTTTACGAACGCGGGTGGAAGGCAGGGTTTGCTTGCTCAGCAGAATGGAGACACTGGTGGGGAAGAGATGGCAGCTTGGTACCGTGGAGAGGTCGCCGAAAGAGAGACGAGAGCGGTGGAGGTACTGACTCAAGTGGAGCACATGGAGTGAGGCAGCCATAGGAGAGGCTGCATTTATCGACAGCCGGGGCGGAACAGCGATAGTGTGTGTCGAGAGCAGGAGTAGGGCCGGCAATGAGATTCCCTGGGGTGACGGGACGATGGTACGACGGCAACTGGGGGTAGTGTTGACCAGCCGCCGGGTAGGGAAAAACGACGAAGGGATAGTGGGCGGTGAACGGGGCAGAGCACACGACGCACGGATACAGAGGAGGTTCAAACTGGCCCTTGAGACCCTGACGTGATGGTGGAGGAATAGATGGCAAAGGTGATCTTTGAGACGTAGATAGTCACGGCAAGATGCTTAACCAATCGTAGGTCCTAAGTAACAACGATTTACCACTTTTATATCACAGGAACAAGAATGAACTCTTAGCATTCTCCTAAGAGAAAAGGGATGGTTACTGATCAACGAGGTTATGAGATGACAAGATGCCCAATTAAATTTAAAGCTAGCCCACATCATACTAAACGACCATGGCATGACATTACACGGGGTTGCCGCCCAATTTCTAAGATGAGCTAAAAGGAACAACACGGGTGGGCGATAAAAGATCTACTTCTGCAATGATGGAAAATACACCTAGAAAAGGTGGTGTTATGGAACTTTTGGAAAAATCTTGCTCAAATTCATCTTAAATTGTCCCGAATGTCCAAACTCATGCACTTTACCATGGTACCACATGGCTGTTCATGAGAGGTTGCACATGATATGATGCACGTGCACATGAGCGTATGGTGCGTATGCTTATGAGAGTATGACGTACATGCCGTGATGCAAGTTAGTAGACCTCACACCACATAATTAAAAATTCATCATTGCGGAAACAATTAGGGAGAGTAAGGAAGTATCGATTTGGGTTGTCAATAAAGGTCTTTTGCGGGTCATATCCCACATACCAAGATACCAGTGTGCCCCAAGTGACTCAAGCGTGTGGCTGCAGCGCACACACGAGGTCCTAGGTTCCATCACGGCACCATAGGTTAGGGAATACAATACCACAATAAATTCAGAGGGGACAATCCAATTGACACCAGGAGGAAGAAGCACTCATGGGTTAGATGCACATGTGGTTAGGTACCAAAAGATTTTCATGGTGCAATTGACATGGTAATGGTATATGCAATGCCCATGCACATGAATTACTCGGGATGATTCCATTGCATGAAGAAGGTACAGATAACCTTTATGCATACAAATGTGACCTTGACCCAATTCACGTCTTGTTTCTCATTTATATTTATTTCCTTGAGCAAGAACAAAACAAGGATTCAAGGATCAAGAAATCAAGGTAGTTGAGTATGTGGAACCAAAAGCCGAGAGTGGCGGGTAATCAAAATCACGCGGCATGTGAGAGTTAGGGATAATAATTTAATCAAGATGTGAGAGTTGAGGTGTATGGAATCGAGCAATAAGGGAGGTCGAGGGTTCGGATCCTAACACATCATGTAATAGGACATTGTTATACCTGACACCCCTATATTTACATTGTTGGTTCAAGTCATTGCATACCCATATACTCCTCCTAAGCTCAAAGTTCTTGATCCACCCTTAACTAACTTATTAATTTAATGATTACGCCCACGGGGAAACACGTGCTGATCCTAAGTCATTACATTCTCCTATTTCATAAGCGGATCAAGTGTCTAAAAGGGTTAGGACAAAGAGAATGGATTGAAGTAGTCCATATTGCCTTGCGTTTGGTCAGGTGTCTTATAGTAGCGTAGATGTGGAGGATATTAGAGATTAAAATTAAAGAAGAATTACTCTGGACAGATTGTGTTTCCGTAGAAGAGAATTCATAGCTCCTTGCTCCAGCATCCAAAAATTCTCGTCCTTAGCCAGTTAGTGGGAATTTGGTAATCTACGCATTGGTTTGCCTCTCAGACGCTGACCTAGTAATTAAGTTTGGTCAAAACCTTCAATCTAGGCTTCTCGGTTTTAGAGGGATTTTCAGCCCACCGAACTTTATAATTCTGCCTATAACTCTAGTTTCCTTATTCCCTCGGGCCTGAACCTTTGTGAGTGTTCCCTCTAAATTTTCTAATCGGCTTTGATAACCATCATTTAGTCCAGACATAGCCATCTTCATGGGAAAGTCTTTGACATAATTCTCTACCATAGGCTATGAACGAAATAATGGGAGTCTAACACTTCTAGTTGCAATCTTAAGTTTCTAAAGTCCAGTTTTTAGTAATTCAAAACTCCAAAACATGCAACTTTTGAGCTTTACTAGTTGTGCCAAAACATACTCTTGTTTAGCACATGGCCCAAGCTTTGTCGTGGGCTATAGTCTCTTTGCTGCCCAAAGGCACACAGTAAACAAGCTGAGTTCAGCAGTAAATACATACGGCTGTTTTCAGAATATAAATATTTCGGTCACTCCTATGTTATTTCTGTTGCTATGTTTTAATATTAGTTCATTCCAACAAGTCTCCCAAATCACTCAACACACATACTGATATAATGCACGGTGTAAGATGCAGTCGTCTTCCGAGCATATATACAACGCAGCAGGCGGTTTGTCTCTGACTAAACAAACTGAAATTGCACCCAATCATGATTTGTTTCGTCGGTTTCCAAAGTGTGGGCAGCAGGAGGTAGTCAGACTTCAGAATAACTTTCCCACTGATATTTTATAGTTAGACCTTGTACTTGGAATTCGGCATGAAGGAGACAAACAAGGCAGATTTTGGACAGTAAGTAAAATATTCATGGCCAACAATTTAATACCCCAAAATTTCCCAAACTTCACCAGATTGTTCCTAACATATTGTACACAATTTTACTGTTCAGCATTTCTTCAATTTTGAGGTTAAGACGGTGCAGAAATTCAAATTCTTAATTACTGTCCCCAGAATTTTCAGCAAGGCCGGAAGTCGGTATTCGGTATTTTGAGTTTTACTTGTCCAAAAGTCTTGCATTCCTTAACTTAATTGTAGCTTACTTAAGTGTTTAAAATTTAGGGATGCCACAGCAGAGCTAGCTACAAGTGAGGCGGCAGCAATATAAACATCCAATCTAAAGTGAGATTCGACATATATTTAAAGAAAGTAATCAGATTATGGGCAGAGTAGGAAAAATTTCATATCCTAACCTATAAGCCCAACCATTACTCAACTTGAGCATAATTACAGTTCAGATAACTTCCAATAACTTTTTAGTTCAACACAAAAACAGAACAATTGATCTAGGTGGCGCAAAAATCCCAATCTTTTAATTAACTCTCTGCTGAAATTCCAGCAGACAGGAAGTGGTATTTTGAGCATAACTTTTAATTGGCTGAACCAAATTTGTGGAAATTTGGACAGCATAAACTAGACAAAATTTGTGACAACTTTCGCTTTTAAGCCTCTAGCAGAAACTTTGCAAAAGTCCATTTTCTAATCTGTTGTTCCCAGAAATTCCAGCAGACAAGGGGGTTACCATTTTAAGCATAACTCTTATCTACTGAACCAAATTGGTTGAAATTTCTACAGTACAAACTAGATAACACCTATGACAACTTTCATGTTGAACACTTTTCATTTGACAACGTTTTCAGTTTCGAAATAAGGGTGCAAACAGATTGTTCCCAGCAGGAGTTTTGGGTTGTGATTTCAATTTCTTTGACGACGGTTCGTTTTGGTTCACGTGTTACAAATCGATATTATTTCAGTGAGATGTAATGCATGAGCGGCCTATTCGATCTCACAACACACACGCCAATAGACTTTTGGCTTACGAAGTTAGTGCCGGTGGTTAGGCAATATCCGTCTCTCCTTATATTAACTAGTCGGAATTCTCTAACCGTTCAACATACGTAATCGCGGTTAGTGTACCTGCAGAAAATTCCATTCCAGAGCATATATAATCAACCTTTCGTGCCAGCACTCACGAAAGCGTCTCCATACATTACCACCCACTATAGAGGTGGCACCCGAACGTTTAACATTGAACGGGCAATGTTCATATGTCACCGAAGGCAACATATTGACAGTTTCATACGCTATTGACATAGCGTATTGACTTTGTGCCGCCATCATATTTGCATATGATGCCGTGGTACGCTACAGCAATCGCCGTACCTTGCGCCCACCATCCTATTCTATTTTCATACGCCATCACAGCGTATTGACTATGTGCCGCCACTATATTTTCATATAGTGCCGTGGTACGTTACAGCAATCGCCGTACCTTGCGCCCACCATTGCGGAAAGTAAATGACAGAATGAAATGTGCTGGAAGTTAGCATAATATACTATCTGCCACCTACCATAACGTGATCCCTTAACCCACATAGGCTTCACGCTCTAGGTAACATCCTTAACGGTCCTAACTTAACTTTCCTTTGCAAAACGCATCGGAAGCACGAGTTGGCAAGTTTTATTCAAAAATCGTTTATTAAAGGTTTGTTGCTCTCTCCGGGCTGCTGTTTCGGCTCTGATGCCAGCTGTGGCGGTTCCACTCCGAAATTATTCCAAGTTAAGTACCCTCAGACCACTAATCACGTAGTCAGGCACTTAATCCGGAATAAGCTGGAGCGCCGTCGGATTAAACCCGATTAAACCACGTACTTAACTAGATCGTAACAGCAGCAGGCCCACACGAAGGTGAGTTCCAGAGATTACAACATTCCACAAATTAACTTACACACATAGAGAAGTAGTTATTACAAACCGAGTGCAAATTTTAAAATCAGAGTACACAAGTCTTGCAGCGGAATCTAAAGTTCAACATAACTGAAATTAGAGTTCATTGCAGCGGAAGTAAATAATCTAACGACGAAACAGGTAACTCCGTGATGAAGCCTGCCACGAAGCTACTCCTCCCGATCCTCGCCGGAGGACGGGACCCATTCGATGTGCCAGCCAGGTGGAACCTGGGTAGGCCAAGTCATAGCATCCACATCCAGAATTATACCTGTAAAATAGTGCCACAAGCAAGGCTGAGTATACTAATACTCAGCAAGGCTTACCCGTCGGGTGAAAACTACATCACCGACATCTAGACAATGAAAGGCTTTTGGCTGGTGGGTTTGTTTGCCAAAAAGCAACTAAAAGTAGATCCTTGCTTTCAAGTTTTAGCACCATATTCTAATAAATTTAACCATTCTAGATTAGCATCCTCTCTAAGCATACAAGTGTAGCAATACAATTTAATTCATAGAACAATTTCATAATCTCAAATTCCACTTATTACTCGATGTGGCCTGACGGTCAAGCAGTCTCATTAACCGCGAGAAGCGGACAGTTCGAACCGAATTTGTGCTACCTGGCCAGGGGAAACCCAACACACACGGATACTCTGCTTGCGATAAAAGGTACAAGCATTTCCCAACCTTTCCCATCGATCCACAATTCGGAACCGGGTCCACTTCCTTAGGATGAAGGTTTACTGCTTCACTCACAGCATCACGCATACATCCACGAGTGTACGGCAAGGGAAAACAAAGTTTCCAAGGAGAGATGGCTATCGGCCCTAGCTGCTTCAATCTGGTACCGGGCTTACCGGCTCCCATATACCGGCATGCATGTGGTACGTTCAAAAACTTGACTTAGTATCCACACCTTCCGACCTTAACCAATTATCAAACACGGACGGGAGATCTACATCTATCATCCCGCCCGTCAATCCTTATGATTCCAACATAAGTAAAGACAAGCAATTCCTATATCTCGCGAGTGACAGGAAATCACTCGACTTGTAACGAACCTATAGCAATGCTCTACCGATCCTTTCATACTAGTATTGCAAGTCATAGGCACTAGGAAAATATTGCAGCTATGGTATTCAATCAACTCCTAGAAACGTAATGCACAAACATAGAGAATTCAAGTGCATAATTTAGTGAGAGTTAGGTCATGCTCCGGGGCTTGCCTTTTTGCTCGACTCAAAGCTTGGGTTAAGGTAGAGTTAGTTTGACTGGCTTCAGCAGCATTCTCCCATCCTTCTTGTGGTCCTTCTTCGAAATCCGCGACGGGTACGCATGCTCCGGGATCTATACGAGATGCATATGCATAAGATTTACAGCGATTTCAATGTTCCAAATAAAGCACGGGCATTTAAGGCCATAACCACCTAGACCAGCTTAGGCATTTCTATTGTTCTCACAAAAACAAGGTGTAGGTGTAGATAAGGTTTTATTTGACTTCGATGATGATTGTGTACATATATAAAAGAATTCTATTTATTTCTTCACAAATTAGGGTGGCTGTTCTGAATTTTAGATTCTAACCATTTTATTTCAATTAATTAACCAAAAAGGTTTATTCTTTTATATATTTCAATTTCCACCTAGATTCTTTCTATATTTGTTTCTCCATTTCTGCTTAACATTTTTAGCTATAAACTTTATGACAGCTATTGGAGTATAAGAGCTAAGCTCACTCCAAAATTTAGCTAATTTCGAGCTACACATAATTTATTAAAAATCTATAAACAGCTAGCTGCAGGAAGTGAGTTAAATTCATAATAAATTGAAAATTTATCCATTTCAGGAGATCTTCCTACCAAAGCTAAGCATAAGCATGAGGAGGGCTCTGGCCAAGTGATGGCTCAAAACAACCCTTGGGTAGTCCTCAATATTTTTCTATCCAAAAACACATATTTATTTATTTACCATCCTAAACAGAGCAAAAATTAAGTTTTTCATTTTTAACATGTGTGCTAACAAGTTTTAAGTTCTCAGGAGCAAAATGGTGATTTTTCGCTACACAGTTTATTTTTAGTGATTTCTTTACTGCAAAAAGTCAGAAAACACAATTTAATTCATATCTGGAGCTACACACCATATTTTTGGGTCTCCTTTGGACACAAGCTGTCCAAAGCCACTATACACAACATATCCAAAGATCACTTTCATAGCTGCTGTAGTTTAGGAATTATGCACAAAAGTTCATTTTCAAAGTTTGATTTTTAGAGCCTGAACCAAGCAATAAAAGCATATACATGCTGTGTAGGGAATGAAATATACATCACCAGGAGTACAAAGAATTTTGGTTTGTATTTTTATGATTTTTCTACGATTTTATATCGAATTTACAAGTTCACTGCAGGAACCCTAGATCTGCAGTTCGACTTTTCAATCTAGCCCCCGGAACTTTTCAAAACTTCACAGCTAAGCCCCTGGAATCTTACATTGGGAACCCTGCAGAAGGAAGAAGATGAAGAGAGGCCCTTGGCCGGCCATTGACGGCGAATCCCCACCGTCGGCGAGGTCTTGGCGAGGGGGAAGGGCATGGGGAGCATCACCGCGACGAGGGCTATCCATTCCCCACCTTGGACCGGGGGATTGGAGGCCGGGAAGGGGGCGACGGCGAGCAGGGGCGGCAGCAGCCATTGATGGCCATGGCGGCAGCTCTGCAGGCCGGGGGAGGTGCTGCTGGGCGGCTGGATTCGTTGGAGAGGTGGAGGAGAAGGTTTGGGGCGGCGCAGTGGAGGCCGTAGGGCAGCAGGGCAGCGGGGTCGAGCTCGAGCAGAGCACCCATGGCAGCAATGGGGGGCGGCTGCTCTGAACAGGGAAGGGGCTAGGGTTTGGGCGCCAGGGAGCTTAAATAGGAGGTGTCCGCGAGGGTAGAGAAGGGATTTCGCGTGGGGAAGGGAGGAGAGGGCGCCAGGGACCCGTGGCGCCTCCTCCATTGCTGCCCACTGCATGCAGGACAGGGAGGAGAGAGGTGGCGTGAGGAGGAAGAAGGGGGCTGACAGGTGGGGCCGGGCTGTAAGAGAGAGGAAATAAATTTTCCATTTAAAAGTTTTGCTCTAAAAGAAATAGCTCCCGAGGTCCAAAAATTGTGAATAAATACATTTTAGAAACCTTAGAACATTTGTGTTATAATGGAGGTTTGAAAAGTTGCAAAACATTCTTGGTTTAGGTGCAGTTTTAAATTCAAAAAGACTTGAATTTGAATTTGGTATGAATTTTTGGCCCTAGCAATTCAACTCCAAAAATAGGGGGGAAAAGATGTAAATTCAACATTTGGGATCTAGTCTTTTATAAGATTTTTACCCATCATAGTTATATTAGAGAATTTGGGTTTTCTTTACAAGTCAATTTTTAACCCAAATTCAATATTCCATAATTCGAATTGCTTCCAAGGACATTCGAACAAGGTAGAAAAGAGGAGGTGTTTTATTTGCATACTAATCCACTTTTGTAAGACCAAAAATTCAAGTCTTAAATAACTTCCTCATTTGGTAGTGTTAGTCCAAGTTTTCTCTCTTTTTCAACAGGTGGGTAAAATCATAAATTCCTTCCCAATTCCTTTTATCAATTATTTTATTTCACCGCTTCCGCCTTTATTAAACCCTTCTATAGTGTCACTAAACATCATAGGTATGATACTCAAAGAGAGTTTTCAATTTAAAGTCCTACCCCCTTTTATTTTGGGAGTAAAATCTTATTTTAACTTATAGTTAAAACATGAACACATACATGGAGGTTAAAAGCTTATTTATTTTATATGCTCAACTTTAATTATGTCATCGACAACTTAACATATACTAAAATATTAATTAATTTACATCCTTTGTAATTTTATGAAAGCTCATGTTGGGAACAAAACTTTATTTTATTACTAACACCACAAGATTGCCACATGTAGGCCATGATTAGAACTGCAAGCTTACTAATCCAATTATTTAAGCCTAACATTAAATTATTGACAATTATTTTACTAAAGAACATTAGGAGCACTCTAAATATTATTTTATTTATAGCCCAAAGTGCGCTCCCTTTAAAAAGTGTGTGTGCCCGTGTGTTTTTCCTCTCATGGTTAAGTTGGTCTTTCAACTCGATTTCCTATGTTTGGTGGATAAATCATCTGAGTTATACATAACTCACCAAGGTTGCAATTGACATTTTTAGTTATACAACTTCCATTTGAGAAAGTGGTTTGGTTTTATAATTAGAAAGTACCTTTCTAAAGAAAGGTGTTTTGAAACAAGAAAAGAACTACAACCTTTCATAGACGTTTGTGATGTGCACAACTCTTATTTATAATTTTAAATTAAAACCTTGCCTTCAGAAGGTCATTAATATCTTTAGTTGGAATTATTTCATGTGTTGACTTCATATGAGCCATTAGTCCTTTAAGACCTTTGGGGACATAGAAGCATTACTTAATATGCCGTACAATCCTGACTTCTTTTTAGGAGATTTGTAAGTGTCGTCTCGAGAGCATGTATTTAGAGTTTTGCCGTGCAACTTGTAAGAGAAGATTTTTAGATGTGTACTAGAAAAGTTTTTGTAGGGTTCAAATTTCAAGAACCAAGGGACGAGTACAAACTTAAAATCCTCGTGTATAACCTTACTCCTACAAGTGATTTAGTTTTAGGGTTTATTGCCTTAGTTTGTTTAATCACCCTTATTTATACGCTTTAAACACCAGGGGTGTTACAGGCCCCCGATTCCGACATGGACACTGAGGATGACATGCCGCCCCTTCCAGCTCCACCTTCACCTATGGGCAGCGAGGCTACCGCTAACAACTTAGATGACTTCTAGAGTGGTAGTAGCAAGTTTACTCCTCCGCTAGGCCTAAATTTTGGCTTCATGTTGTAATAGGCTACATGGAGTTGAGTTCCTCCTTTTATCTCTTGGAGACAATGTAATTTAATGGTGTGGCTGTGTGATCCAAAAACATCATGAAAGTTGTAATGGCTGTGCTGAAAACATTCTGCAGCTAACCTTGTTTTAATTATTGATGGGTTTTCCATTCATTTCTGGGCTGTGATGTGAACTACAAAGTTGTTTGGAATTTGTCAAACAAAATGTTCACCAATTTTCAACCTCATTGGTTAAGCGAAATAAAAATGGCAACCAAAACACTACAGCTCGGCCTGCTAAAAACAGCAAACGCAGAGAGCTAAAGATTGAATTTTTCGGCTTAGTTCCAGTCCGAATTTGATTTTGAGCCCAACATGAAAGATGTAGAGCATGAAACTTTCGAGCTACTGACCGAACTGGAGCATTTGACTTGCTTCCTGTCGGGAGATGTGATTTTTCTTCCGAATTGTGTGTTGACATGTCATTCCTACGCAGTAAACTTCAATATATTGTCACGTTCTATCTTGTCATCAATTATGCAAGCTTATGAAATGTGGCTAATACAAATACCTACTGCAGATGGCAATCACCCGCAGCGGTCATGACGCTAGTGGCTCCAATGCTAACCAGCAGGGGCCAGAGGGGCAGCAACAACCGCCACCACCTCCGCCACCGCAGCAACCTCCGACGTGGCAGCACTTGTATGCCACGCAAATGGAAATTCTACGGAACCTGCAGCATCAGCAACAAATAATGCAGCAGCAGATGCTACAGCAGGGAGGTCAACGGGCCCCTCAGCCTCAAGTGGCCCGATATGAGGATTTTCTGGCTACTCAGCCGCCGATATTCTCAAGAGCCGATGAGCCCTTGGAGGCCGATACATGGATTCGAGCCATCGAGTCCAAGTTCACCATCCTGGCCACGCCTTGCACTTCCAACCGCAAGGTAGTGTTCGCGGCGCAGCAGCTCCGCGGCCCAGCTCTCCTATGGTGGGAGAACTACCTGGCCCTGCAGCAGGAGGGACATGTGGTTGAATGGGATGAGTTCAAGGCTGCGTTCAAGGCTCATCACATTCCGGCCGGCTTGGTAGAGCGGAAGTTGAACGAATTTCTAGCTCTGACCCAAGGTACCCGCACGGTGCTCCAATACGCCCAGGCCTTCAATGGTCTGTGCCCATATGCGGGTCATCACGCCGATTCTGACGAGAAGAAGTTGGAGAGGTTCCGACGTGGCCTCAATACCAAGTTGAAAGCTCAGTTGGCCACCACCCGTGCTGCCACGTATGGCGATCTTGTGAACCTCGCCATCGCTCAAGAAGACGCTAATGTGGTGCACAAGGCGGAAAAGAAGAGGAAAGCTCCCGCTGGACCTTCGAGCACGCAGCCGTAGAGATTCCGCTTGGTTCCCCCGGCTGCACCGCAAGGACAGTCCAGGGCACCTCAGGGAGGTGGATGGGTTGCTAGGCCACCACAGCCTAATGCGCCCCGTTTCCCTCCACCGCCGCAGCAGCAACCAGCGCCAAGGCAGAACGCACCGCAGCCAGCTCGCCCTGGAGCCGGCTATCAGTGTTTCAACTGCGGCAGTAACAGCCACTTTATCAAGGATTGCCCGCAGAACAAGCAGCAGAACCAGCGCCCGGGAAATCAGCAGAACAAGGGCAAACAGCAGCAGCGTGTGCAGGTCCGACAAGGACGGCTTAACTACACCACCTTGGCCGACCTACCCGAGGGAGCCCCAGACATGACTGGTACCTTCCCTATCTGCACTCAACCTGCTGTGATATTGTTTGATTCCGGGGCAACACATAGTTTTATAAGCACAAGATTTCATGTGAAATGTGGGTTAAAATCGTACCATACCAAATCATCATATGTGATATCAACTGCGGGAGGTAAAATAGCATCCAACCAAGTCTCCCGAAGAGTTCCAATCAGGCTGGGAAGTAAAATATTTCCTACTGATTTAATTCTGCTTGGTATGGAAGGCATTGACATTGTCTTGGGAGCCAATTGGATGACTCAACATAAGGTTGTGCTAGATGTTGCGGAACGAGTTGTTGAAATAAACTCGCCTACGCATGGCCCTAGTGTGCTATATCTGCCACAACGGACTTGCGTCAATGCGTGTGCTTATACAATGGTAGAAACCCAACTAAAGGACATTCCAGTGGTATGTGAGTATGCCGATGTTTTTCCGGATGACTTACCTAGGATGCCGCCGGATAGGGATATTGAGTTTGTGATTGAACTTCAACCTGGCACAGCACCTATATCAAAGAGACCATATAGAATGCCACCCAATGAATTGGCTGAATTAAAAATTCAACTCCAAGAACTGCTAGACAAGGGTTTCATTCGCCCAAGTGTATCACCTTGGGGATGTCCCGCCCTCTTTGTGAAGAAGAAGGACCATTCCTTGAGGTTATGTATTGATTACCGGCCTCTCAACACCGTGACTATTAAAAACAAATACCCACTCCCCCGTATTGACATCCTGTTTGACCAACTAGCTGGCGCCAGAGTGTTCTCCAAGATCGACCTTCGCTCTGGCTATCACCAAATAAAAATCCGACCTTGTGACATTCCAAAGACTGCCTTTTCTACTCGCTACGGGCTTTATGAGTTCTTGGTCATGTCTTTTGGACTCACTAATGCCCCAGCCTATTTCATGTACCTCATGAATTCGGTTTTCATGTCAGAACTAGACAAGTTTGTGGTGGTTTTCATTGACGACATTCTCATATATTCCAAGAATGAGGAAGAGCATGCCGAGCACCTTCGCATTGTTCTTCAAAGATTGAGAGACCATCAGCTCTACGCCAAGTTCTCCAAGTGCGAATTCTGGCTGGAGAGTGTGAAATTTTTAGGTCACACGGTTTCCAAGGATGGTATATCCGTGGATCCAACCAAAGTGCAAGAGGTGCTAGATTGGCAACCACCTACCTCTGTCCACGAGATTCGGAGTTTTCTGGGTTTAGCCGGTTATTATCGCCGTTTTATTCCGGACTACTCTCGGATTGCGAAACCCATGACCGGACTCTTAAAGAAGGGAGTCAAGTTTGAGTGGAATGACAAATGTGATGAAGCTTTCCACACTTTGAGAAAACAGTTAACTTCAGCCCCAGTTTTGGCTCAACCCGATTGCACCAAGCCCTATGACGTCTATTGCGATGCTTCAGGCACCGAACTTGGCAGTGTCCTCATGCAAGAGAACCGAGTCATTGCTTATGCTTCTCGAGCACTTAGGCCTCATGAGCAAAACTACCCCACGTATGATCTTGAGTTAGCAGTGGTTATTCATGCTCTCAAGATGTGGAGACACTATCTGATGGGTGTTCCATGCAACATATACACTGACCACAAGAGCCTCGAATATGTCTTTACTCAGGCACATTTGAATATGAGGCAGCGGAGATGGTTGGAGTTAGCAAAGGACTATGACCTTAGTGTGCATTACCACCCCGGCAAGGCAAATGTGGTTGCGGATGCGCTAAGCCGCAAGGCTCAATGTCATTGTCTTTCCTTGGAGTCCTACGCTGACACCTTGTGTCATGAAATGGCAAAGCTCAACTTAGAGATTGTTCCACACGGGTACTTCCACCATATTTCTGTTGAACCAACATTGCACGATCAGATTGTTGTAGCCCAATTAAATGACGTGAAGATTAAAATCCTTAAAAGGAAATTATCAAAAGAGAAGGTATTCCATGTTTCCCAACTCAAGAGGTGTCTTCGTGTTCCAACCGAAGTTGTTGAACAAGAGGAACTCTCGGTTGAACCGGATCTCTCCTATGATGAGCATCCCATTAAGATCCTCGACGAGAAAGAGAGACAAACACGAAGGAAAGGAGTTAAAATGTACAAAATTCAGTGGAGTCATCACTCCGAAGATGAAGCCACGTGGGAAACCGAAGACTATCTTAAGAAGAATTACCGCGACATTCTTTCGTAAGCCAAGGTACTTTTTCCACCCTGTCCCTAAGCTTAATCGAATCTCGGGACGAGATTCCTTTTAAGGGGGGTAGGCTGTGACATCTCTGATGTAAAAGTATTAAAATTACACTTAAAACAAGTACAAAAGGGAATTATGGGTTGAAACTCAAAAAATCCATCAAAAATTCAAATTGAAATTCAAAAACAAGGGTCTTTTGACACCCAACTGAAATCTCAAAAATTTTGTACTAAACTTGAAAATATCCAAAAATAAAAGTTGTTTGTCATCATAAATAAGGTCTAGTCACTGTTTGAAACTTTTGAAAATTGTGCAGTTTAGCCCCTCAAAAACTCAAAATACAGTTCTGGGCACCTTTTTGAATTTGGGTTGTTTGAGCTCGAAAAACTTGAAATTTCAGGTTCATCCCAAAACGAAAGTTGTGTCGCACCTCTCAAACTCCAACTTTTATTTTCACACTTTTTCATGTTCAGTTCAAATTTTTGGAGAAAATTCGAATGGGGCACAGGAGCTCCACGGGCGCCAACAGTGGCCCTGGCGCGCTCTGCGCCTGGCCGGAGCTCGGCCGCCACGTGGCCGGCGAGCGGCGGAGGCCGCGCCGAGCTGGCCGAGCCGCGGCGTCGGGTGGCCGTTGTCCTCACGCGCTTGTCCGACCCCTCCGCGCCGTCACATCGCCGCTCGACAGCTCGCTTTGCCTCGCGCCGCGGAGCGCCATCATGGCGGTCGGAGCGCCGCCGTGGCCGCGCGCGCACGGGCGACGCGCTGAGCCTCTCCGCGGTAGATTCCTCTCCACTCCGCGCCAAGAAGCCCGGTAGAAGATCTCCACTTCTCCATGCCTCAATCTCCGACGCCCAATCGTGCCGTTCGCGCTCTGCCCGAGCTTCCGCGCCATCAATGGCGACTCGACAGCCCGAGCGCACGTGCGCACGCTCCCGAGGCACCTCGGTGCTCGCTAGCGCACCCAAACCCTTCACTGAGCACCCTCACTCCTTCCCCTCAGTCCACGCGTAGCCATTCTCACTTCACCGCGTTCGCTCCCGTCGTCTTCCACCTCGGGACACCTTGAGCCGAGCTCGAGCTTCCCCGCCGCAAACTCAAATCGACCGCGAATCCCTCCACCCTTTTCCAATCCCCCGCGCGTGAAGCTCGCTCACTCACCCCGCTAGCTGCTCGAGCACTCCCCAGCTTGAATCGAGCCTCACTCGCCGCAAATCGAAACTTTTCCCCACCGCTCGGCCATTAACACCGCAAGCACCACCTCCACGTCGAGCCCTATACCCCGGCCATCCCCGCCGCAGACGAACCCCACGACGAGCTCCACCATCGTCCAGTGAAGCTCACAAGCCCTTCCGCGCATCACCTCGACCACCGCAGACCGCCAGCGACGTCGCCGGGGCTAACCGCGCCGCCGCTCAATGTCGACGAGCCGCGTCGCTTCACCTCCGACCGCGAGACCTACCTCAACCGACTCGCGGTGAGCTCCTCTCCATTTCCCCCAACTTTCCCCGAGCCAACTCGCCGTCGTTTCGCCGGCGTAACAATGCCGACGAGCCCAGGGACTTTTTCGCATTCCCCTTTTAGTTCTAGGGTCCTCCGCGCAAAAATCAGGGACTCGTTTGAAAGGTTTTGAAAGTTCTAGGGTCTCCAGCGTAAAAAGATTCTTAAACCTAGATCTAATTTTCCCGAATCTTGTAAAATCCGTTAAAAATCGTACAAAAATCAGAAAAATGCACAAAAATACTCCCTGGACTTGTGAGATTGTAAACTCCAATCTCCTTTAAGAATGTATATACTTTTGGTGAACCATTTGTGAATTAAAATTCAAACTGTAAAATTTGAAACTTGTGCACCATTTCAAATCCAGAGCTCCGCTAGGGCTGAGCTTTGGATATGTTGTTTGCAGTGACTTTGGACAACTTGTGTCCAAAGGGGACCTAAAAATATGGACAGTAGCTTCAGTTATGAATTGAAATGTGTTTCCTGTCTTTTTGTAGTCTAGAAATTGTTAAAAATAATCCATGCTGTGAAAAATCACCATTTCTCTCCAGAGGCCTAAGAACTTGTTAGCACATCTGTTAAAAATGCAAAACTTAATTTTTGCTCTGCTTAGACTAGCAAATAAATAGATATGTGTTTTTAGATAGAAATTTATTGAGGACTGTCCAAGGGTTATTTGGAGCCACCACTTGGCCAGAGCCCTCCTTGCACACATGACTAGCTCTGGTAGGATAATTTCCTGATTTGGATGTATTTTCAATTTTATATGAATTTATTTCATTTCTGCAGGCAACAGTTTAAATTATTTTTAGTAAATTTTGTGTAGCTCAGATTTAGCTAAATTTTGGAGTGAGCTTAGCTCTTATACTCCAGTAGCTGTCATAAAGTTTATAGATAAAAAGGATGAACAGAAAATGAGAAACAAAAATGAGAAGGAATCTATGTGGAAATTGAATTATATAAAAGAATAAACCTTTTTGATAATTAGTTAGAATAAAATAAGGAGAATCTAAAATTCCAGAACAGCACCCTAATTTCCAAATAATAAATAGAAATTCTTTTATATATGTACACAATCACCATCAAAGATGAATAAAAATTTCCCACACCACTACTCTATTTTGTGAAGGAAATAGTAGTACTTAAGCATGTCTAGGTGAATATGGCCTTCAAGGCCTTAGTCTTGGAATCAATAGGCAGCCACAATAAGTTATGCATCTCGTGTAGAAGGCGCTATTCCGGACGGCACCTACCATCTCATCCCCGCCGACGAAGAAGGAATCCCGGAGGGAGGTGCCGGCGAAGGATCGACCAACCCGGCGAAGCATAACCTAACCTTTAAAGTTTATGCATCTATGAATTCCCTATGCTTGTGCATTTACGTTTCAAGGAGTTGATTGAATACCTTAGCTGCACATTTCTAGTACCTATGACTTGCAACACTAGTATGAAAGGATCGATAGGGCATTGCTTTAGGTCCGTTACAAGTCGAGTGATTTCCTGTCACTCGCGAGACATAGGAGTTGCTTGTCTTTACTTATGTTGGAATCATAAGAATTGACGGGCGGGATGGTAGATGTAGATCTCCCGTCCGTGTATGATAATTGACTTAAGGTTGAAACGTGTGGTTGAGTGTGTCAAGTTTTTGAACGTACCACATGCATGCCGATATATGGGAATCGGTAAGCCCGGTACCAGATTGAAACAGCTAGGGCTGATAGCCATCTCTCCTTGGAAACTTTGTTTTCCCCTGCCGTACACTTGTGGATATATGCGTGAGACTGTGAGTGAAGCAGTAAACCTTTATCCTAAGGAAGTGGACCCGGTTCCGAATTGTGGATTGATGGGAAAGATTGGGAAGTGCTTGTACCTTTTATAGCAAGCATTATCCGTGTGTGTTGGGTTTCCCCTGGCCAGGTAGCAAAATTCGGTTCGGACTGTCCGCTTCTCGCGGTTAATGAGACTGCTTGACCAGCTTGCTGCATTGAGTAACAAGTGGAACTATGAGATTGATGAACTTGTTTTATGAGATAAATTGTATTGCACCACTTGTATGCTTAGACAGGATGCAAATCTAGAATGGTTAAATCTAATAGAATATGATGCTAAAACATGAAAGCAAGGACCTACTCTTAGTTGCTTTTTGGCAAACAAACCCACCAGCCAAAAGCCTCTCATGTCTAGATGTCGGTGATGTAGTTTTCACCCGACGGGTAAGCCTTGCTGAGTATTAGTATACTCAGGCTTGCTTGTGGCATTGATTTACAGGTACAATGTTGGATGTGGCAGTCGATGCTTTGACTTGGCCTACCCAGGTTCCCCCTGGATGGCACATCGAGTGGGTTCCGTCCTCTGCCGAGGAACGGGAGGAGTAGCACCGTGGCAGGCTTCATCATGGTGTTACGTGTATCGTCGTTAGTTTTATTCCGCTGCAATGAACTACTTTTATTCCGCTGCAAGACTTTGATACTCTGATTTAAATTTCGAACTTGGTTTGTAATAACTTTGAGATACTATTTGTGTATGTTAAATTTGTGGAATGTTGTAATCTCTGGAACTCACCTTCGTGTGGGCGTGCTGTTGTTTCGATCGAGAAAAGTACGTGGTTAAATCGGGTTTAATCCGACGGCGCTCCAGCTTATTCCGGATTAAGTGCCTGACTACTCGATTAGTGGTCCCGGAGTACTTAACTTGGAATAATTTCGGAGTGGTCCGCCACATCGAGCGGCTAGTGGGGTGAGTGAGCGAGCTTCACGAGCGAGGGATTGGGAAAAAGTGGAGGGGTTCGCGGTCGATTTGGGTTCGCGGCGAGGAAGCTCGAGCTCTGCTCGGAGCGTCCCGAGGTGGAAGACGATGGGAGCGAACACGGTGAGAGGGAGAAGGACTGGGCGCTGGCTGGGGGAAGGAATGAGGGTGCTTAGGGAAGGGTTTGGGTGCGCTAGCGAGCACCGAGGTGCCTCGGAAGCGTGCGCACGCGCGCTCGGGCTGTCAAGGTCGCCATTGATGGCGCTGACGGCTCGGGCAGCAGCGCAAGCGCGGGTTGGGCGAAGGAGATCGTGGCGTGGTGCTGGGGGATCCTCTACAGAGCTTCTTGGAGCGTAGTGGGAGGAGAATCGCGCGAGGCGGCTCTGCGCGACGCGCGCGCGAGCGCGCGGCCACGGCGGCGCTCCGACCGCCATGATGGCGTTCGCGTGGCGTGAGGCGAGGTGGCCTGTGGACGGCGATGTGAAGGCTTGGGAGGGGCTGGACAAACGCAAGACGACAAGCGCCACCCGACGCCGCGGCTCGGCCAGCTCGGCGCGGCCTCCGCCGCTCGCCGGCCACGTGGCGGCCGAGCTGGCTGCTCCGTGGAACTCCTTTGCCCCTTTTTAATTTTCTCCAAAAATTTGAGCTGAACACGAAAAAGTGTAAAAACAAAAGTTGGAGCTCGGGAGGTGGGACACAACTTTCTTTTTGGGGTGAACCTGAAATTTCAAATTTTTCAAGCTCAAACAACCCAATTTCAAAAAGGTGTCCAGAACTGTATTTCGAGTTTTTGAGGGACTAAACTGCAAAATTTTCAAAAGTTCCAAACAGTGACTAGGCCTTATTTGTGATGACAAACAGCTTTAATCTTGGGAGATTTTTAAGTTTAGTACAAAATTCTTGAGATTTCAGTTGGGTGTTAAACAACCTTTGTTTTTGAATTTCAATTTGAATTTTGATGAATTTTTGAATCCTAACACCATTATTTCCCTTTTTGCACTTGTTTCAAGTGTACTTTTGAAACTTTGACATCAGAGATGTCACAGCCTACCCCCCTTAAAAGGAATCTCGTCCCGAGATTCGATTAAACTTAGGAATAAGGTGGGAAAGGTACCTTTGGCTTACGAAAGGATGTCGGGGAAATTCTTCTTAAGATAGTCTTCGGTTTCCCACGTGGCTTCGTCTTCGGAGTGATGACTCCACTGAATTTTGTACATTTTAACTCCTTTCCTTCGTGTTTGTCTCTCTTTCTCATCGAGGATTTTAATGGGATGCTCATCATAGGAGAGATCCGGTTCAACCGAGAGTTCTTCTGGTTCAACAACTTCGGTCGGAACACGTAAACACCTCTTGAGTTGGGAGACGTGGAATACGTCGTGCACGGCTGAGAGCTTCTCGGGAAGCTTCACACGGTAGGCTACCCGTCCACATTGTTGAGTAATTTCATATGGGCCGATGTAACGAGGTGCAAGTTTTCCTTTTAACCCAAATCTTTGCACACCCTTGGTCGGGGAGACCTTGAGATACATGTGGTCACCAACTTCGAATTGAAGTGGCTTCCGCCGTTGATCAGAGTAACTCTTTTGCCGTGACTGGGCGGTTCTCAAATTTTCGCGGATTATCCTAACCTTTTCTTCCGCTTCCTTTACCAGGTCAGGGCCATAGGTATACCTCTCGCCTGCCTGAGACCAACACAACGGGGTCCGACATCTTCTACCATATAAGGCTTTGAAAGGTGCCATTTTAAGACTCGCTTGGTAGCTGTTGTTATAGGAGAATTCGGCCAGAGTCAAACATTTTTCCAATTCTTCCCATAATGGATAACACAAGCTCGAAGCATATCCTCAAGTATTTGATTTACCTTTTCCCTCTGCCCATCGGTTTGAGGGTGATATGCTGAACTACGGATCAGTTTTGTGCCTAGGGATAGTTGCAATTGTTCCCAAAAGCATGCTACGAACTGAGTACCACGATCTGAAATTATCGTCTTGGGTACCCCATGTAGACAAACGATCCGTTCCATATAGATCTCAGCGTACCTCTTAGCGGTATAAATGGTATTGACCGGAATAAAATGTGCGGTCTTGGTAAGGCGGTCCACGATTACCCAAATGGAGTCATGCCCCTGAGGGGTTCTGGGAAGTCCAACAATGAAGTCCATGCTTATATCTTCCCACTTCCATGAGGGAATAGGTAGAGGTTGAAGCGTGTCTGCTACCTTCAAGTGGCTAGCCTTAACCCGCTGACACATGTCACATTCCGACACATACGTGGCAATCTCTCGCTTCATCCTAGTCTACCAAAAGTTTTGTTTCAAATCTTGGTACATTTTGGTGCTACTGGGATGGATAGAAAATTTAGAGAGATGGGCCTCATCCATAATCTTCCTCCGGAGTTCAGTGTTTCTGGGCACCACGATGCGATGTCCAAACCACATCACTCCCTACCCATCTAGCCGGAAACACTTGTATTTTTCCTTCACCTTTTCTTTCGACAATTTCCTTTTAAGGATTTTAATCTTTGCGTCATTTAATTGGGCTTCAACAATCTGATCATGCAAGGTTGGTTCGACTGAAATATGGTTGAAGTACCCGTGTGGAACAATCTCTAAGTTGAGCTTTGCCATTTCATGGCACAAGGTGTCAGCGTAGGACTCCACGGAAAGACAATGACAATGAGCCTTGCGGCTTAGTGCATCCGCAACCACATTTGCCTTGCCGGGGTGGTAATGCACACTAAGGTCATAGTCCTTTGCTAACTCCAACCATCTTCGCTGCCTCATATTCAAATGTGCCTGAGTAAAGACATATTTAAGGCTCTTGTGGTCGGTGTATATGTTGCATGGAACACCCATCAGATAGTGTCTCCACATCTTGAGAGCATGAATAACCGCTGCTAACTCAAGATCATGCGTGGGGTAGTTTTGCTCATGAGGCCGAAGTGCTCGAGAAGCATAAGCGATGACTCGGTTCTCTTGCATGAGCACGCAACGAAGTCCAGTGCCTGAAGCATCGCAATAGACATCATAGGGCTTGGTGCAATCGGGTTGAGCTAAAACTGGGGCTGAAGTTAAATGTTTTCTCAAAGCGTGGAAAGCTTCCTCACATTTGTCATTCCACTCAAACTTGACTCCCTTCTTTAAGAGTTCGGTCATGGGTTTCGCAATTCGAGAGAAGTCTGGAATAAAACGGCGATAATAACCGGCTAAACCCAGAAAACTCCGAATCTCGTGGACAGAAGTAGGTGGTTGCGAATCCAGCACCTCTTGTACTTTGGTTGGATCCACGGATATACCATCCTTGGAAACCGTGTGACCTAAGAATTTCACACTCTCTAGCCAGAATTCACACTTGGAGAACTTGGCGTAGAGCTGATGGTCTCTCAATCTTTGAAGAACAATGTGTAGGTGCTCGGCATGCTCTTCCTCATTCTTGGAATATATGAGAATGTCGTCAATGAAAACCACCACAAACTTATCTAGTTCTGACATGAAAACCGAATTCATGAGGTACATGAAGTAGGCTGGGGCATTGGTGAGTCCAAAAGACATGACCAAGAATTCATAAAGCCCGTAACGAGTAGAAAAGGCAGTCTTTGGAATGTCACATGGTCGGATTTTTATTTGGTGATAGCCAGAGCGAAGGTCAATCTTGGAGAACACTCTGGCGCCATCTAGTTGGTCAAACAGGACGTCAATACGGGGGAGTGGGTACTTGTTTTTAATAGTCACCGCATTGAGAGGCCGGTATATCGATACACAACCTCAAAGAATGGTCCTTCTTCTTCACAAAGATAGCGGGACATCCCAAGGCGACACACTTGGACGAATGAAACCCTTGTCTAGCAGTTCTTGGAGTTGAATTTTTAATTCAGCCAATTCATTGGGTGGCATTCTATATGGTCTCTTTGATATAGGTGTTGTGCCAGGTTGGAGTTCAATCACAAATTCAATGTCCCTATCCGGCGGCATCCCAGGTAAGTCATCCGGAAAAACATCGGCATACTCACATACCACCGGAATGTCCTTTAGTTGGGTTTCTACCATTGTATAAGCACAAGCATTGACACAATTCCGTTGTGGCAGATATAGCACACTAGGGCCATGTGTAGGTGAGTTTATTTCAACAACTCGTTCCGCAACATCTAGCACAACCTTATGTTGAGTCATCCAATTGGCTCCCAACACAATGTCAATGCCTTCCATACCAAGCAGAATTAAATCAGTAGGAAATATTTTACTTCCCAGCCTGATTGGAACTCTTCGGTAGACTTGGTTGGATGCTATTTTACCTCCCGCAGTTGATATCACATATGATGATTTGGTATGGTAAGATTTTAACCCACATTTTGCATGAAATCTTGTGCTTATAAAACTATGTGTTGCCCCGGAATCAAACAGTATCACATCAGGTTGAGTGTGGATAGGGAAGGTACCAGTCATGTCTGGGGCTCCCTCGGGTAGGTCGGCCAAGGTTGTGTAGTTAAGCCTTCCTAGTCGGACCTGCACACGCTGCTGCTGTTTGCCCTTGTTTTGCTGATTTCCCGGGCACTGGTTCTGTTGCTTGTTCTGCGGGCAGTCCTTGATAAAGTGGCTGTTACTGCCACACTTGAAGCACTGATAGCCGGCTCCAGGGCGAGCTGGCTGTTGTGCGTTCTGCCTGGGCGCCGGTTGCTGCTGCGGCGGTGGAGGGAAACGGGGCGCATTAGGCTGTGGTGGCCTAGCAACCCATCCACCTCCCTGAGGTGCCCTGCACTGTCCTTGCGGTGCAGCCGGGGGAACCAAGCGGAATCTCTGCGGCTGCGCGCTCGAGGGTCCAGCGGGTGCTTTCCTCTTCTTCTCCGCCTTGTGCACCACGTTAGCGTCTTCTTGGGCAATGGCGAGGTTCACAAGATCGCCATATGTGGCAGCACGGGTGGTAGCCAATTGAGCTTTCAACTTGGTATTGAGGCCACGTCGGAACCTCTCCAACTTCTTCTCGTCAGAGTCGGCGTGATGACCCGCATATTGGCACAGACCATTGAAGGCCTGGGCATATTGGAGCACCGTGCAGGTACCCTGGGTCAGAGCTAGAAATTCGTTCAACTTCCGCTCTACCAAGCCGGCAGGAATATGATGAGCCTTGAACGCAGTCTTGAACTCATCCCACTCAACCACATGACCCTCTTGCTGCAGGGCTAAGTAGTTCTCCCACCGTAGGAGAGCTGGGCCGCGGAGCTGCTGCGCCGCGAACACTACCTGGCGGTTGGAAGTGCAAGGCGTGGCCAAGATGGTGAACTTGAACTCGATGGCTCGAATCCACGTATCGGCTTCCAGGGGCTCATCGGCTCTTGAGAATATCGGCGGGTGGGTAGCCAGAAAATCCTCATATTGGGCCACTTGAGGCTGAGGCGCCCGTTGACCTCCCTGCTGTAGCATCTGCTGTTGCATCATTTGTTGCTGATGCTGCAGGTTCCGTAGGATCTCTGTTTGCGTAGCATACAACTGCTGCCACGTCGGAGGTTGCTGCGGTGGCGGAGGTGGTGGCGGCTGTTGCTGCCCCTCTGGTCCTTGCTGGTTAGCATTGGAGCCACTAGCGTCATGACCGCTGCGGGTGATTGCCATCTGCAGTAGGTACTTGTATTAGCCACATTTCATAAGCTTGCATAATGATGACAAGATAGAACGTGACAATATATTGAAGTTTACTGCGTAGGAGTGACATATCAACACACAGTTCGGAAGAAAAATCATATCTCCCAACAGGAAGCAAGTAAAATGCTCCACTTCGGTCAGTAGCTCAAAAATTTCACGCTCTACAACTTTCATGTTGGGCTCAGAATCAAATTCGGGCTGGAACTAAGCCGAAAAATTCAATCTTTAGCTCTCTGCGTTTGCTGTTTTACAGCAGGCCGAGCTGTAGTGTTTTGGTTGCCATTTTTATTTCGCTTAACCAATGGGGTTGAAATTTGGTGAACATTTCGTTTGACAAATTCCAAACAACTTTGTAGTTCACATCACAGCCCAGAAATGAATGGAAAACCCATCAATAATAAAAACAAAGTTAGCTGCAGAATGTTTTCTACACAGCCATTACAACCTTCATCAAGTTTTTGGATCACACAATCACACCATTAAATTACATTGTCTCCAAAAGATTAAAAGAGAGCTCAACTCCATCTAGCCTATTACAACATGAAGCCAAAATTTAGGCTAAGCGGAGGAGTAATCTTACTACTACCACTTCTAGAAGTCATCTAAGTTGTTAGCGGTAGCCTCGCTGCCCATAGGTGATGGTGGAGCTGGAAGGGGCGGCATATCATCCTCGTATCCATGTCGGAGTCGGGGGCCTCTCCTTCTCCTTGCTCTCCTTCTTGCTCAAGAAGGTGCTGAGCATCATGGGCGGCTAACATAGCATTAGCATGCTCCAAAGTACCGTGTACCTCCTCAAGTTCTTCTCTTGTTTGGGCTAGCTCATTTTGGACGTTGTTGTGCGCGATGTGGAGGTCATTCAATTGCCTCTCCAAATCAGCAATCATGGCGTCCCTGGTGCTCACCTCAATGGACAATGAGGTCCTCTCAACCCCAATGTCACGGGCACGGGCGGACATGTCCATAGCAAGGTTGAGCATCTCGCTCTGCGACCGTCCTAAAAGCGCCTGCAAACGGTGGTAAGCTCGGATCCACCTCATCATAAGTGCAGCTGCAGCGACGGGATTTTCCGCCATCCTCAAAGGGGAGCTAAGATAGCGCCTCATCCAATGGGGATCATCCGGCTGAGTCGGTGGAAACAACCCAAGCAACTGGTGCTCTACCAAGTCCTGGTTCTGAGCACAAAAAGAACTAATGCCATTCAAGGCAGCTAGCTCACAAGTCGTCTCCATGTGGTGTCCATGAACTTCCACACTCCAAGTGGGGAGCTAGGACACGGTGGATGGCGATATACCACCAAACGCACACGAGAACGGGTCACACCACGGTCTCGGATGAGGGTTCTCTCATATTGTGGCGGGGTAGGGTAGTCGAGCGCCTGCAAAACTGACCATAGAATGCTAGGGAAGCCTTCCCATCCTAGGCAATCTGAAAAGGAAACATCGTTGGGGTAGCTGGCCAAGTCAGCGTGAGCGTCCATTCTGAACCAAAAGAAAAGGGCAAGGGTGAGAACCGGTTAGCGCCAAAGAAAACAAAACAGATTCTGGACAGCATAGTAAAAATTATAAAACTCGAAATATACAAGCTCAAAAATTCCCAAATTTGGCCAGGACATTGTTTAAGTAATTCCAAACAAGTTTCATATTGGAGGTTTGAGCAGAAACGGTCATTAAGATGGTGTAAAAATTCAATTTTTTATCTCACTGTTCCCAGAAATTTCCAGCAGACAGGGGGTTACCATTTTAAGCATAACTCCAGTTCTACTGAACCATTTTCGTTGAAATTTCTACAGCATAAACTTCATAACATTTATGACAACTTTCATGTTGAACACCTTTTCGTTTGACAACGTTTTCAATTTCGAATTAAAGGTGCAAACAGACTGGTTTCAGCAGAGTTTTGGGTTGTGATTTGAATTTTGACGGCGGTTTAATTGGTCACGTGTTAAGGTTCAATATCATTTCGGTGAATGCAAGGCATGAACGGCCTATTCGTTATCACCAACACACATGCCAATAAACTTTTGGCCTACGAAGTTAGTGCCGGTGGCTAGGCAATATCCGTCTCTCCCTATATTATCTAGCCGAACTTTTCTAACCGTTCAATCATACGGAATCGCGGTTAGTGTACGTGCAGAAAATTCCATTCCAGAGCATATATAATCAACCTTTCGTGCCAGCACTCACGAAAGCGTCTCCATTCATTACCACCCACTATAGAGGTGGCACCCGAACGTTTAACATTGAACGGGCAATGTTCATATGTCACCAAGGCGACATATTGACAATTTCATACGCTCATGAGATAGCGTATTGACTTTGTGCCGTCATCATATTTGCATATGATGCCGTGGTACGCTACAGCAATCGTCATACCTTGCGCCCACCATGCTATTCTAGTTTCATACGCCATCACAGCGTATTGACTATGTGCTGCCACTATATTTTCATATAGTGCCGTGGTACGTTACAGCAATCGCCGTACCTTGCGCCCACCATTGCGTAAAGTAAATGACAGAATGAAATGTGCTGGAAGTCAGTATAATATATTATTTGCCACCTATCATATCGTGATCCCTTAACCCACATAGGCTTCACGCTCTAGATAACATCCTTAGCGGTCCTAAGAATAACCTTCCATCGCAAAGCGCGGCGGAAGTACGAGTTGGCAAGTTTTATTTCAAAAATGTTTATTTAAGGTTTGTTGCTCTCTCCGGTGCGCTGTTTCGGCTTTGATGCCAGCTGTGGCGGACCACTCCGAAATTATTCCAAGTTAAGTACCTCGGGACCACTAATCAAGTAGTCAGGCACTTAATCCGAAATAAGCTGGAGCGCCGTCGGATTAAACCCGATTTAACCACGTACTTTACTCGATCGAAACAACAGGCACGCCCACACGAAGGTGAGCTCCAGAGATTACAACATTCCACAATTTTAACATACATAAATAGTATCTCGAAGTTATTACATACCAAGTTCGAAATTTAAATCAGAGTATCAAGTTCATTGCAGCGGAAATAAATAGTTCATTGCAGCGGAAAAATAAACTAACGACGATACAACGTAACACCATGATGAAGCCTGCCACGGTGCTACTCCTCCCGTTCCTCGGCAGAGGACGAAACCCACTCGATGTGCCATCAAGGGGGAACCTGGGTAGGCCAAGTCATGGCATCGACTGCCACATCCATCACAGAACCTGTAAATAAAAGCCACAAGCAAGGCTGAGTATACTAATACTCAGCAAGGCTTACCCGTCGGGTGAAAACTACATCACCGACATCTAGACATGAGAGGATTTTGGCTGGTGGGTTTGTTTGCCAAAAAGCGAATAAAAGTAGGTCCTTGCTTTCATGGTTTTAGCATCATATTCTAGTAGACTTAACCATTCTAGATTAGCATCGTCTCTAAGCATACAAGTGGTGCAATACAATTTAATTCATACAACAAATTCATCAATCTCATAGTTCCACTTGTTACTCAATGCAGCAAGGCGGTCAAGCAGTCTCATTAACCGCGAGAAGCAGACAGTTTGAACCGAATTTTGCTACCTGGCCAGGGGAAACCCAACACACACGGATAATGCTTCCCAACCTTTCCCATCGATCCACAATTTGGATCCGAATCCACCTTCCTTAGGATAGAGGTTTACTGCTTCACTCACAGTCTCACGCATATATCCACAAGTGTACGGCAGGGGAAACAAAAGTTTCCAAGGAGAGATGGCTATCGGCCCTAGCTGATTCAATCTGGTACCGGGCTTACCGATTCCCATACATCGGCATGCATGTGGTACGTTCAAAAACTTGACACACTCAACCACACGTTTCGACCTTAAACCAATTATCATACACAGACGGGGGATCTACATCTACCATCCCGCCCGTCAATCCTTATGATTCCAACATAAGTAAAGACAAGCAACTCCTATGTCTCGCGAGTGATAGGAAATCACTCGACTTGTAACGGACCTAAAGCAATGCCCTATCGATCCTTTCATACTAGTGTTGCAAGTCATAGGTACTAGAAATGTGCAGCTAAGGTATTCAATCGACTCCTTGAAACGTAAATGCACAAGCATAGGAAATTCATAGATGCATAAACTTTAAAGGTTAGGTTATGCTCCGGGGCTTGCCTTCTTGCTCTAGTTGGGGGTTAGCCTCCGGGTTGATTGTTCCTTCGCCGGCACCGTTCTCCGGGGTGCCTTCTCCGTCGGCGGGGATGAGATGGTAGAAGCCGTCTGGAATAGCGCCTTCTACATGAGATGCATAACTTATAGTGGCTGCCCAGTGATTCCAAAACTAAGGCCTTGAAGGCCATATTCACCTAGACATGCTTAAGTACTACTTTTTCCTTCACAAATATAGAGTAGGGGTGTGGAAAAATTTTTATTCATTTTCGATGGTGATTGTGTACATATATAAAAGAATTTCTATTTACTATTTTGAAGTTAGGGTGCTGTTCTGGAATTTTAAACCTTTCCATGTTTTATTTTAATTAACTATCAAAAAGGTCTATTCTTTTATATAATTCAATTCCACCTTAATTCTTTCTCATTTTTGTTTCTCAGTTTCTGTTCATCCTTTTTATCTATAAACTTTATGACAGCTACTGGAGTATAAGAGTTAAGCTCACTCCAAAATTTAGTTAAATCTGAGCTACACAGAATTTATTAAAAATCGTTCAAACTGCTGCCTGCAGAAATGTAATAATTTCATATAAAATCGAAAATACATCCAAATCAGGAAATTTTCCTACCAGAGCTAGTCATGAGTGCAAGGAGGGCTCTGGCCAAGTGGTGGCTCAAAATAACCCTTGGACAGTCCTCAATAAAGTTTTATTTGAAAAGACATATCTATTTATTGGCTAGTCTAAATAGAGCAAAAATTAAGTTTTGCATTTTTAACAGATGTGCTAACAAGTTTTTAGGCCTCTGGAGAAAAATGGTGATTTTTAGCTGCATGGATTATTTTTAACAATTTCTGGGCTATAAAAAGACAGGAATCACAAATTAATTCGTAACTGAAGCTACAGTCCATATTTTTAGGTCCCCTTTGGACACAAGGTGTTCAAAGTCACTGCAAACAACATATCCAAAGCACAGCCCTAGCGGAGCTCTGGATTTGAAATGGTGCACAAGTTTCTAAATTTACAGTTTGAATTTTAATTCAAAAATGGTTCACCAAAAGTATATACATGCTTAAATGAGATTGGAGTTCATAATCTCACGAGTCCAGGGAGTATTTTTGTGCATTTTTCTGATTTTTGTACGATTTTAGCGGATTTTACAAGATTCGGGAAAAAATAGATCTAGGTTTAAGAATCTTTTTACGCTAGAGACCCTAGAACTTTTAAAACCTTTCAAACAAGTCCCTGACTTTTGCGTAGAGGACCCTAGAACTAAAAAGGGGAACGCAAACAGGTCCACGGCTCGTCGGCGTTGCTACCCCGGCGAAACGACGGCGAGTTGGCTCGGGGAAAGTTGGGGGAAATGGAGAGGAGCTCACCGCGAGTCGGTTGAGGTAGGTCTCGTGGTCGGAGGTGAAGCGGCGCGGCTCGTCGACGTTGAGCGGCGGCACGGTTGGCTCCGGCGACGTCGCTAGCAGCCTGCGGTGGTCGAGACGATGCGCGGAGGGGCGTGTGAGCTTCACTGGACGATGGTGGAGCTCGTCGTGGGGTTCGTCTGCGACGGGGATGGCCGGGGTATGGGGCTCGATGTGGAGGTGGTGTTTGCGGTGTTAATGGCCGAGCGGTGGGGAAAAGTCTCGATTCATGGTGAGTGAGGCTCGATTCGAGCTGGGGAGTGCTCGAGCGGCTAGCGGGGTGAGTGAGCGAGCTTCACGAGCGAGGGATTGGGAAAAAGTGGAGGGGTTCGCAGTCGATTTGGGTTCGCGGCGAGGAAGCTCGAGCTCTGCTCGGAGTGTCCCGAGGTGGAAGACAATGGGAGCGAACGCAGTGAGAGGGAGAAGGACTGGGCGCTGGCTGGGGGAAGGAATGAGGGTGCTCAGGGAAGGGTTTGGGTGCGCTAGCGAGCACCGAGGTGCCTCGGAAGCATGCGCACGTGCGCTCGGGCTGTCAAGGTCGCCATTGATGGCGCTGACGGCTCGGGCAGCGGCGCAAGCGCGGGTTGGGCGAAGGAGATCGTGGCGTGGCGCTGGGGGATCCTCTGCAGAGCTTCTTGGAGCGTAGCGGGAGGAGAATCATGCGAGGCGGCTCTGGGCGACGCGCGCGCGAGCGCGCGGCCACGGCGGCGCTCCGACCGCCATGATGGCGTTCGCGCGGCGCGAGGCGAGGCGGCCTGTCGACGGCGATGTGAAGGCTCGGGAGGGGCTGGACAAACGCTAGACGACAAGCGCCACCCGACGCCGTGGCTCGGCCAGCTCGGCGCGGCCTCCGCCGCTCGCCGGCCACGTGGCGGCCGAGCTCCGGCCAGGCGCAGAGCGCGCCAGGGCCGAGCTGGCTGCTCCGTGGAGCTCCTTTGCCCCTTTTTAATTTTCTCCAAAAATTTGAACTGAACACGAAAAAGTGTAAAAACAAAAGTTGGATTTTGTGAGGTGGGACACAACTTTCTTTTTGGGGTGAACCTGAAATTTTAAATTTTTCAAGCTCAAACAACCCAATTTCAAAAAGGTGTCCAGAACTGTATTTCGAGTTTTTGAGGGACTAAACTGCAAAATTTTCAAAAGTTCCAAACAGTGACTAGGCCTTATTTGTGATGAAAAACAACTTTTATTTTTGGAGATTTTCAAGTTTAGTACAAAATTCTTGAGATTTCAGTTGGATGTTAAACAACCTTTGTTTTTGAATTTCAATTTGAATTTTGATGAATTTTTGAATCCTAACACCATTATTTCCCTTTTTGCACTTGTTTCAAGTGTACTTTTAAAACTTTGACAATAGAGATGTCACAGAGATATAGGATTTGCTTGTCTTTACTTATGTCGGAATCATAAGGATGGACGGGCGGGATGGTGTGTAGGTCTCCCGTCCGTGTATGATAATTGGATTAAGGTCGTAACGTGTGGTATCTGTGTGTCAAGTTTTTGAACGTACCACGCACATGCCGACCTATGGGAATCGGTAAGCCCGGTACCAGATTGATACAGCTAGGACCGCTGTGCTGCATTGAGTAACAAATGAAACTATGAGGATGATGAACTTGTTGGATGTACTAAATTGTATTACACCACTTGTATGCCTAGGTTGCTAATCTAGAATGGTTAACACTAGTAGAATTTGATGCTAAAATCAGGAAAATAAGGATCCACTCATAGTTGCTTTCTGGCAAAACAAACCCACCAGCCAAAAGCCTCTCATGTCTAGAAGTTGGTGATGTAGTTTTCACCCGACGGGTATGCCTTGCTGAGTATTAGTATACTCAGCCTTGCTTGTGGCTATTATTTTAGGTACTACTTTGGATGAGGCGGTGAATTCTGTCGCTTGGCCTACCCAGGTTCCTCCTGGCTGGCACGTCGAGTGGGTTCCGTCCTCTTCTGAGGATCGGGAGGAGTAGCACCATGGACGGCTTCATTGTGGTGTTGCTATGTATCGTCGTTAGTTTATTTCCGCTGCATTGAACTCTCGTACTTTTATTTAAAATTCAGACTTAGTTTGTAATAACTTGATGAGACTTTTTATGTTAAATTGAACTTGTGGAATGTTGCAATTTCTGGGACTCACCTTCGTGTGGGCGCGCGTGTTATTTCGATCGTGAAAGAACGTGGTTAATCGGGTATAATCCAACGGCGGTCCAGCTTATTCCAGATTAAGTGCCTGATTACTTGATTTGTGGTCCGCGGGTACTTAACTTGGAATAATTTCGGAGTGATCCGCCACAGCTGGCATCAGAGCCGAAACATGCGCACCAGAGAGAGCAATAGACCCTAAATAAACATTTTTGGAATAAAACTTGCCAGCTTTTGCTTCCGCCGCGCACTTGCAGTGGAATGCTACCCATAGGACCGCTAAGGATGATGTATAGAGCGTGAAGCCTATGTGGGTTAAGGGATCACGATATGATAGGTGGCTAATTATATATTATACTGACTCCTAGCACATTTCATTCTGTCATTTACTTTTCGCAATGGTGGGCGCAAGGTACGGCGATTGCTGTAATGTACCACGACACTATATGAAAATATAGTGGCGGCACATAGTCAATACGCTATTGGATGGCGTATCAAACTAGAATAGCATGGTGGGCGCAAGGTATGGTAATTGCTATAACGTACCACGGCACTATATGAAAATATAGTGGCGGTACATAGTCAATACGCTATTGGATGGCGTATGAAACTAGCATAGCATGGTGGGCGCAAGGTACGGCGATTGCTGTAGCGTACCACGGCATCATTTGCAAATATGATGGCGGCACAAAGTCAATACGCTATTTCATGAGCGTATGAAATTGTCAATATGTTGCCTTGGTGACATATGAAGCATTGCCCGTTCAATGTTGAACGTTCGGGTGCCACCACTATAGGGACGCTTCCATGAGTGCTGGCACGGGAGGTTCATAGTAAATGTTCTGGAATGGAATTTTCTGCAGGTACGCTAACCACGATTCCGTAAGTTGAACGGTTAGAAAAGTTCGGCTAGTTAATATAGGGAGAGACGAATATTGCCTAGCCACCGGCACTGACTTCGTAGGCCAAAAGTTTATTGGCACGTGTGTTGCTGAGAATGAGTAGGCCTCTCATGCATATAATTCACTGAAACTCTTATAAATAATGTTCATGTTCACTAAATTACCGTCTCAAAAATATGAAACCTGTCTAGTGAAGTGTGCTGAGTCTATGTCAAAAACAGTTCTGCGTGCATTGTCGTTTCGAACCTGGAAACCCCGTCAAACGAAAAAGTGTTCAATATGAAAGTTGTCCTAAATGTTGTCTAGTTTATGCTGTAGAAATTTCAACAATTTTGGTTCAGTCAATTAAGAGTTATGCTTAAAATGGTAACCCCCTGTCTGCTGGAATTTTCCGGGAACAGTGAGTCGGAAATTGAATTTTTACACCTTAACGACTGTTTCTGCTCAATACTTCAATATGAAACTTGTTGCAAATTACTTAAACAATGTTCTGGCTAAGTTTGTGAATTTTTGGGTTTGTAGATTTTAAGCTTTACCACTTGTAACACCCAGATTTCTAAGAAATCCGAATGCTTCCATATGTGTGCCCAGGATGTCCACAGAACACATATAGATTACAAATACTGAATCACAGAGAACACAATGCTCGAATAAAATAGTTTACATCAGAGTTTAACACAAGACATAGTCTTTCACGAATAACACAGCGGAAGTCTTAATATCATTAAACGTCTTAACTAGGTAGAGCCTCAAGTCCACAGGGACACCGTCTGGTTGAACACAGCTAGAAGTAGGGCAGATCCTCTGGAAACTCAGCAAGCGACTGATCATTCACTGCTCCATTTGTTACCCATCCGGGATTTTGTTGAATAGTTGCAAGTGTAAGTAAACCATCTTACTTAACAAGTATAACACGGGTAATGCAAGAACAAAAGGCTTGACACGGTTATGCTGCATTAGCACTTTTAGTTGTTTCATTTTCTTATCATCCAATTTACTACAAATGAGTAGAACCCAAGTATGAACCCATTAATAGAAATGTATAAGTAATTATATAACAAACCAACATCAACCACTAACTTCATCTTCTAATCAAAAAGGATCCAGGCGGCTCGTAACCGTGAGCACGGCTATCATGATAGATCAACACTCTGCAGAGGTTTCGCCCTTTACCCGCCGGTCACATAAATCCAAAAGAACTTATGTTACGAGGACTTTCACAAAACACCCTAACAAGCACAGTAGCCGTTTTGGTTCAACATAGGCAGCATAACCCAAGGCATCGAGATTGACGTACGCTCAGGTCGCAGCGTGAGGGAGTCAATGGCGTCCAGAGCAAGAGCGCAATCATCGCAACGTGTGAAGCTGCCGTACATCAGGCGCTTACATCACGGGACTTTGCCTAACGAGACATAGCCAACGGATAAATCCGTCCTCGATGGATCCAACTATACTCTCACGAATGTTCCCCACATACGCCTTTCGGTAACCACTGGCGAGCTAGAGACGTACATGCTAATTATCCAAGACCAGAGCCATTATAGTTCCAACGGCGGCGAACAACTTCCGGGGTTGCCGCTTTATGAACTGGACCTTACAGAGAGACATTAGAACAAAGCACAAAGCACATGCTCTAATTCCCTAGACCAAACCTTATAGAGACACTAGAACAAACCACGAAGCACATGCTCTAGTTCCCCGAACCATGTTGCTAAAAAGCATCTTTTAGTCATCATCGAAGTGAACCATTAATTCAATATGAACATACAAATAAATGTTGGTTGCAGCGCGTAGCATAGACTAACCATAATGCATAAAACCCGGGTAAACAAGGAATAAGGTAAAGACTAGGTACAACCTTAATGTATAACAAAATTAGACACATGCACATGAGTTGGATGATTAAATGGTGTATAGGTAACAAGGATTGTCCGTGTTATACTTGCCTTCCTTAGTGAACTGCTGCTGCACCTGCTCTTCGGGAACGGGATCGTCGGCGAACTCGAACGGCTCGTCAACTACTCACATCGATCACCACACAAGCATCCACACATACATGCAAACAAGGTATTTGATTAGAACAATACACCAAATATAAACAAAAGATGCAAAGAAGGCTTTAGAGTTACTGTACGCTTCACTACGAACACATACGCGCGAAAATCACTCAAATCGGAGTTAAAACGGAGAAACTACACTTAAAACAGGCTCTAGGGGCTAGCTGGTGAGACTTTTAGGCTTCCAGGGGTGTTTTTGAAAGAAACCAGAGATCCTAAACATAATTTCATATAAAAACCCAAGGGCTACGAAGTAAAATTGCCATCTAGGATGGCGGGCACTATTTTTCAAAAGCGCAGGGGCTAAACCGAAAGAAAAAGGACCTAACTGTAATTATTTTTGAACTGCGCTGGACCGCGGGTTGATTTTCGTAAAGGGCAGGGGCTATTTTGCAGAAATGCTATGGCGGTGGCTGATGGCTGACGTCGGCTGACGTCATGGGGCACTGTGCCGTGGACCGGCCGTAGACCTCGGTCCACGGGTCCACGGTGAACCGGACACGGTTTAGATCTGAGCCATTCGATCCAGATCGGACGGCTGTGGTTGATTGGGGTCGTTTGGTCGCCGAAGTTCGGCAGCGTGGCCGGCTCCGTGGCGGAACCTCACCGGAGTTGGGGTTGCCCGGCGCTACAGGGCACCAAACCTCGCCGCATTTGGCCCGGAAGAGAGAGGAGGAGATGGGGAACTCGTTTTGGGGGTTCTACTCGAGGATTGGGCGCCGGCGGCGGCTGGCGACGAGCGGCGGCGGCTTGGCGTCTCCGGTGAGGTCGTGCGCGCGCGACAGAGCGAGAGAGCAAGGGAAAGATGGCTCGGCGCGTTCCTTACCACACGGCGAAGCGTCGCGGCTAGCCCTTGGCGGCAATGGAGCGGCGGACGAGAGGATTGGTGGCGGCGGCGCTCGGCTAGGGTTTGCGGCGGCGCTGCTGCCTTGGGCATGGTGGCTAGGGTTTGAGGGGTTTCGAGGGAGGGGTGGCGGTGGCTTTATAGCCCGGCCAAGGCACCTTGGCGTGCGGGCCAAACCGAGCGGAGTCCGGGCGCGGCACGGCAAGCTCGGTGGAGTCCGGCTCGCACACGAAGTAGAAGGAGGAACTGACGTGTGGGTCCGGCTTGTCAGCGGCTGAGGGCGGAGGCGGGCTGCGGCTGCTGGCGGGCTGAGCTGCTGGGCCACGCTACTGGGCTGCTGCGATGGGCCGCGCGGGGAGAGAGAGAAGGAACTAGGCCGGGCTGAGAGAGTGAGGGAGAGAGAAAAGAAAATGTTTTTCTTTTATTTAAACCCTCATTTGAATTCAAATTCAAATTCAAATTTGAATTCAACAACCTAAAAGAAATGCACCAGCATGAATGCAACAATAATGTTTCTATTACCTATATTTGCTTTTAATTATTCAAGATTTTATTTTCCCTACATTTTTCATGAGCATTGAAATATAATAAACCATTTATTTACTAAATTTTAAACAGGGCAGATTTTAGGGTGTTACAAACCTACCCCCCTTAAGATGAATCTCGTCCCCGAGATTCGGAAGTGGATTGGAAGAGATGTGGATATTCTGCCTTGAGATCATCCTCCCTTTCCCAAGTTGCTTCATCCTCTGAATGACGATTCCACTGAACCTTGCACATACGTATCACTTTGTTCCTGGTGACCCTCTCAGATTCCTCCAAGATCTTAACCAGATACTCCTCATAAGTAAGGTCCTCCTGCACATTCAACTCCTCCAACGGAATGTGTTCTTCTGGTACCCTAAACACTTCTTCAGTTGAGACACATGGAACATATCGTGCACTCCTGCCAATCTCTCTGGTAGCTCCAACTGATAAGCCACTTCACCTCTCCGTTCCAAAATCTTGAATGGTCCAATGTATCGAGGTGCTAACTTGCCTTTGACATTTAACCTTTTCACACCTCTCATTGGTGACACCTTGAGATAATCGAAGTCGCCAATTTCGAAGCTGAGATCTCGACGCCTTACATCTGCATAACTTTTCTACCGTGTCTGAGCTGCTCTCAGATTCTGCCTGACAACCTGCACTTGCTCTTTCGCCTGCTTCAAGATCTCAGGTCCAAATACTTTACCTTCTCCGGTCTGATTCCAAAACAACAGTGTCCTACACTTCCTTCCATACAATGCCTCAAACGGTGACATCTTGAGACTCTGTTGGTAGCTGTTTTGTACGAGAACTCTACATAACACAAACTCTTCTCACAACTATTCCCATACTGTAATACACATGCCCTCAACATATCCTCCAGTATCTGATTTGTCCTCTCGGTCTGACCGTCTGTCTGCGGATGGTAAGCGGAACTGAAGTGAAGCTTAGTATCCATGGACTCATGTAACTTGCACCAAAAGTGTTATGTAAACTGACTGCCTCGGTCTGACATTATCTTCTTCGGTACCCCATGCAAACATACAATCAGCTCCATATACAACTCTGCAAGTTTGGCACCGGAATATGTAGTCTTCACCGGAATAAATTGAGCCACCTTCGTCAATCGGTCCACTATCACCCATATAGAGTCATAACCTCTATGTGTGTGGGGCAGTCCTGTTATAAAGTCCATACCCACTTCTTCCCATTGCCACTCTGGTATCTTCATAGGCTGAAGCAAACCTGCCGGTCTCTGATGTTCGGCCTTGACTCTCTGACATACATCGCAAAGAGCTACGTGTGCCGCAACATCGCGCTTCAAACCATACCACCAAAATCTTTCCTTGAGGTCCAAGTACATCTTGGTACTTCCCGGGTGAATGGAATATGCTGACTCGTGCGCCTCCCATAAGATAACATCCTTGATATGCTGCCGATCTGGCACCACTATTCTATTACCATACCACACTGTTCCTTGTTCATCCAATCGGAATCCTGGTGCTTTAACTGTCCCAACCTTCTTTGTCAATTCCTTGATTTCCTCATCCTCAAATTGACCTTTTTGGATCTTCTGTTCAAGAGTTGGCTCCACTTCCAGCTCAGTCACATTGGTTACCATACCCAAGTTCAAGGGTTTGAATTCCCAACTAAGCTCTTCCGGCAAATCCTGACTCGTCAGCACATTCGCATAACCTTTCTACTCAAAGCATCGGGCCACCAAGTTAGCCTTCCCTGGATGGTAATGAATCTCCAGCTCAAAGTCATTGATTTTCTCAAGCCAACGACGTTGCCTCATGTTCAACTCGGATTGCATGAACAGGGCAGATTTTAGGGTGTTACACCACTTTTACTACGCTGTCCAAAATCTGTTTTTAATTTCTTTGGCTTTAATTGGTTCTCACACTTGACCTTTTGTTCAGATGGACAGCCGTACTGACATTGCTAGCTACCCCAAAGACTTCTCTGTCTTGGACTGCCTTGGTTGGGAGGGATTCCCCAGCATCTTTTGGTCCGTGTTGCAGGCTCTTGACTATCCCAACCCGCCTCAATATGAGAGAACCATCCTCCGTGACCGTGGTGTGACTCGATGCAGAGTGCGTTTGGTGGTGCACCATCACCCACCGCGCCCAAGCTCTCCAACATGGGGCATTGAAGTCCATGGGTACCATCTGGACGCAACTTGTGAATTGGCCGCTCTCAATGGGATCAGCTCATTTTGCGCCCAGAATACTGAACTTGTGGAGGACCAGCTCCTTGGACTCTTTCCACCAGCCCAAGCTGACAACGCTCACTGGATGAGACGCTATCTCAGCTCACCTTTGAGGGTGGCAGAGAACCCCATTGCAGCAGCCGCGCTCTTGATGAGCTGGATCAGGGCTTATCACAGGCTGCAGTCACTCTTGGGCGGTCTCAAAATGCAGCACTCAACCTTGCTATTGACATGTCTGCTCGTGGTTGTGACCTTGGGGTAGAGGGAACCTCTTTATCCATAGAGGTGACTATCAGGGATGCTATGATTGCAGACTTGGAGAGACAGTTGGCCGACCTCCACTTGGAGCACAATAAAGCCAACAATGAGCTAACTCAAGTGAGAGATGAGCTAGAGAACGTGCAGGCTGACTTGGAACATGCCAATGCTTGTGCCTATACCATGGTAGAAACACAACTAAAAGACATTCCGGTGGTATGTGAGTATGCCGATGTTTTTCCAGATGACTTACCTGGGATGCCGCCGGACAGGGACATTGAATTTGTAATTGAAATTCAACCTGGCACAGCACCTATATCAAAAAGACCCTATAGAATGCCGCCCAATGAATTGGCTGAATTAAAAATTCAACTCCAAGAATTGCTAGACAAGGGTTTCATCCGTCCTAGTGTGTCACCATGGGGTTGTCTGGCTATCTTTGTGAAGAAGAAGGATCACTCTTTGAGGTTGTGTATTGACTACCGGCCTCTTAATGCGGTGACCATAGAAAATAAGTATCCACTTCCCCGCATTGATGTACTTTTTGATCAACTAGCTGGTGCCAGAGTGTTCTCTAAGATTGATCTTCGCTCTGGCTATCACCAAATAAAAATCCATCCTTGCGACGTTCCCAAGACTGCCTTTTCTACCCGCTACGGACTTTATGAATACTTGGTCATGTCATTTGGGCTTACAAATGCCCCAGCCTACTTCATGTACCTCATGAATTCGGTTTTCATGTCCGAGCTTGACAAGTTTGTGGTGGTCTTTATTGATGATATTCTTATATATTCCAAGAATGAGGAAGAGCATGCCAAACACCTTCGCATTGTCCTTCAAAGGTTGAGTGATCATCAACTCTATGCCAAGTTCTCCAAATGTGAATACTGGCTAGAAAGTGTGAAATTCTTGGGTCATACGGTTTCCAAGGATGGCATATCCGTGGATCCAACCAAGGTGCAAGAGGTGATGGATTGGCAGCCGCCTACCTCTGTCCATGAGATTCGGAGTTTTCTGGGTCTAGCTGGTTACTATCGCCGCTTCATTCCGGATTTCTCTCGAATTGCTAAACCCATGACCGAGCTCTTAAAGAAGGGAGTTAAATTTGAGTGGAGCGACAAATGTGAAGAAGCTTTCCATACCTTGAGAAAACATTTAACTTCTGCCCCAGTCTTAGCTCAACCCGACAACACCAAGCCCTATGATGTCTATTGTGATGCTTCAGGCACTAGACTTGGTTGCGTCCTTATGCAAGAGAACCGGGTCATTGCTTATTCTTCCCGAGCACTCCGGCCGCATGAGCAAAATTACCCTACTCATGATCTTGAGTTGGCAGCGGTCATTCATGCTCTCAAGATTTGGAGACATTACCTGATGGGTGTCCCGTACAATATATACACTGATCACAAAAGCCTCAAATATGTCTTCAGTTAGGCACATTTGAATATGAGACAGCGAAGATGGTAGGAGTTGGCTAAGGACTATGATCTTAGTGGGCATTATCACCCCGGGAAGGCCAATGTGGTTGCGGATGCTCTAAGCCGCAAGGCTCACTGTCACTGCCTTTCTGTGGAGTCCTATGTTGACACCTTGTGCCATGAAATGGCGAAGCTCACCTTGGAGATTGTTCCCCACGGGTACTTCAGCCATATCTCTGTCGAACCAACCTTGCATGACTAGATTGTTGTGGCCGAACTAAATGATGCAAGCATTAAAATCCTCAAAAGAAAATTGGCAAAGGGAAAGGCAAAATATAAATGCTTCCGGCTAGATGGGCAAGGAGTGATGTGGTTTGGACATCGGATAGTGGTGCCCAAAAACGCCGAACTTTGAAGGAAAATCATGGAGGAAGCTCATCTTTCCAAATTTTCTATCCATCCCGGTAGCACCAAAATGTACCAAGACCTTAAACAAAACTTTTGGTGGACTAGGATGAAACAGGAGATTGCCAAATATGTGTCGGAATGTGACACGTGTCAGCGGGTAAAGGCTAGTCACTTGAAGGTAGCGGGTACTCTTCAACCCCTACCTATATCCTCATGGAAGTGGGAAGATATAAGCATGGATTTCATTGTTGGACTTCCCAAAACCCCTCAGGGGCATGATTCCATTTGGGTTATCGCAGACCGACTCACCAAGACCGCGCATTTCATTCCGGTCAACACCACCTATACCGCTATGAAGTATGCTGAAATCTATTTGGAACGGATCATTTGTTTACATGGGGTACCCAAAACCATAATTTCATATCATGGTACTCAATTTGTGGCATGATTTTGGGAATAATTGCAACTGTCCCTAGGCACCAAACTGATCCGTAGTTCGGATACCACCCTCAAACCAATGGGCAGATGGAAAGGGTAAATCAAATCCTAGAGGATATGCTTCGAGCTTGTGTCATCTAGTATGGGAAGAATCGGAAGAAATGTTTATCTCTGGCTGAATTCTCCCATAACAACAGCTACCAAGCCAGTTTAAAAATGGCACCTTTTGAAGCCTTGTATGGTAGAAGGTGTCTGACACCGTTGTGTTGGTCACAGGAGGGTGAGCGCTACACCTATGGTCCTGACCTTGTAAAGGAAGCAGAGGAGAAGGTTAGGATCTCGACAAAAGAGTTACTTTGATCAAATATGGAAGCCCCTTCAGTTCGATGTCGGTGATCATGTGTATCTCAAAGTCTCCCCGACCAAGGGTGTACAAAGGTTTGGGTTCAAAGGAAAACTTGCACCTCGCTATATTGGTCCATATGAAATCACTCAGCAGTGTGGACCGGTTGTGTATCGTGTGAAGCTTCCCAAGAAGCTCTCAGCCATGCACAATGTTTTCCATGTCTCCCAACTCAAAAAGTGTCTTCGTGTTCCAACCGAGGTTGTTGAGCAAGAAGAACTCTCGGTTGAGCCGGATCTTTCTTACGACGAGCATCCTATCAAGATCCTCGATGAGAAGGAGAGAAAGACCCAAAGAAAAGAAGTTAAAATGTATAAAATTCAGTGGAGTCATCACACCGAAGATGAATCCACATGGGAAACCAAAGAGTATCTTAAAAAGAACATCCCCGGCTTCCTTCCTAAGACCAAGGTATCCTTTCCCTACTTTGTCCTTAAGCGCAATCGAATTTCGGGGCGAGATTCCTTTTAAGGGGGGGTAGGTTGTGACATACCTGATGTTTAAAACTTTAAAAATACACTAAAAACAGGGGAAAAGGCAAAAAGGATGAAAACACACTCAAATTGGGGTTCAAATTCAAGTTTAAATTCAAAAGGGGTATTTTTGACACCCAACCGAGATCTCAAGATTTTCTTACTGAACTTGAAAATATCCAAAAATAAAAGTTGTTTAGCATCACAAATGAAGCCTAGTTACTGTTGGGAACTTTTGCAAATTGTGCAGTTAAGCCCCTCAAAAACCCTGAAAACCATGCAGAAGACCTTTTCAAACATGGCTTGTTTGAGCTTGAACAATTCATAATTTCAGGTTCACCCCAAAAAGAAAGTTGTGTCGCACCTTTCAAACTTCAACTTTTGTGTTTGCACTTTTGAATGTTGGGTTTAAATTTTAGGAGTTTTTCACTAATGAAACCGGGAGCTCCACGGGCGCCCGACAGCCAGCGGCAGCCACGTGGCTGGCGAACGGCGGCGACCCGGTCAGGCCGGCCAAAGCTGCGGCAGCCGTGCCTCTCCTCCCCGCGCACATGCCAGCACCTACGTCCGGTCAAGTCGCGCGCTGTCCGTGTCCTGGCAAGCCTCGCCACGCGAGCGCCACCATGCCGCGTAGAGCCCCGCGGTTGGCCAGCGGAGGCACACGCCGGACAGAGCTCCTCGCGACCCGCTCTCGCGCCCAATAGCTTGTGTACACCATCCCGCAGCCTCGCTCGAGTATCTCCAGCCCCCAATCCCGCGCGCCCTCGGCCCAAGGCTCGCCAAGCGCACTCATGGCCGCCTGAGCGCCAAGGCCACGCGCATGCACGCCCCGAGCACCTCCCTGCCGTGTCGAGCTATCCAGCCCCTCTTCTAGCCTTGCCTGAAGCTCCTCTACCACCCTTATAAGAAGAAAAGTGACCCCGCGGCTCACGCGACCCCAAACCACTCGCCAGAGCACCATTGCCACCGTGAGCTTCCTCTCACCGTCGACCGCCCGCTCCGACCAAGCAGCCGCCACACCGACGCCGTGATGAGCTTCCTCGGCCCTCAGTGAAGATCGCATGCCGTTTTCCCCACCCCGAGCGCCATCCCACCTTGCCGGCGTCGAAGCAGAGCAGCAGAGCTCCGCCGCCCGACGTCGCCGGACCTCACCGCTCCACCCCCGGCCTCGGCTCCTCTCCCAATCAAGTCGCGGTGAGCTCCTCTACGCGCTCCACCACTTCTCCCGCACCGGCTTGCCGTGCCCTCGCCGGAATCTAGCTGCCGGTGAGGCCAAGAGCCTTTTTGCGTTCCCCATTCTAGTTCTAGGGGCCTGTGTGCAAAATGTAGGGACCCTTTCGTAAGGTTTTAAAAGATCTAGGGTTCCCGGCGTAAAAAGATTCGTTAGATCTAGTTCAATTTTTTGAGATCTTGTAAAATCCATTAAAAATCATAGAAAATAAAAAAATGCACAAAAATACTCCCAGGACTCGTGAGGTTGTAAACCCCAATCTCATGTTTGCATGTATACACTTTTGATGTATGGTTTTTGAATTAAAATTCAAACTCAGTTTTTAGAGTTTTGTGCACCATTTCAAATCCTGAGCTCCTTTGTAGCTGAACTTTGGATATGTTGCTTGTGTGGTCTGTTGAAGTTCTGTGTCCAAAGGGTACCTAAATTATGGCCTGTAACTTTAGTTATGTTTTATTTAGTGATTTCTGTTCTAGCTCAGTCCTGCATTTATTAAAAATATTTCAAGCTGTCAAAAATCACCAACTTTCACAAGAGGTCTAGCAACTTGTTGGCACATGTGAGAAAAATGCTAAACTTGAAGTTTAAACATGTTTAGGCTATCAAATAAATAAGTGTTAGTTTTCGGTTGGGCAATTATTTCGGACTGTCCAAGTGTTATTTTTAGCTACCACTTGGCCAAACCTCATCCTTTACTCATGACTAGCATTGGTAGAGAAATCTTCTGTTTTGGAAGTATTTTTGATTTTATATGAATTAATCTTGATTCTTTGAGCAGCAACTTGTGCTAATTTTAATAATTTCTGTATAGCTCGGTTTTAGCTAAATTTTGGAGTGAGGTTAGCTCTTATACTCCTGTATCTTTCATAAAGTTTATAGATAAAAAGGATGAACAGAAACAGAGAAACAAAAATGAGAAGGAACTAGAGTAAATTGTGTTTTCATAAAAAGATATAGATCAATTTGACAATTAAGCAAATATGGTGCATGTGATGCTAAATTCCAGAACTGAACCTTTGCATAAGAAATTATAGTAAAAATTGTTTTATATGTGTACACAATCACCATCAAGTAAAGTTTTAAGCCTAGCATCCCCTTTTCTTTGCATAAGATGGCGCTCTCGCTGACGGCACCTACAATCTCGTCCTCGCCAACGAAGAAGAAGCTCCCGAAGGTGGTGCCAACGTCATCGTGATTGACCCGGAGTTCGACACCAGTGTAGCTCAAGAAGGCAAGCCCCGGAGCATAACCTAACTTTTAAAGTTTATGCAACCTTGAATTATTTATGTTTGTGCATTTACGTTTCAAGGAGTTGTTTGAATACCCTAGTTGCACAATTCTAGGACCTATGTCTTGATAGTGCAATGCTTTAGGACCGTTACAAGTTGAGTGATTTCCTGTCACTCGCGAGATATAGTAGTTGCTTGTCTTTACTTATGTTGGAATCATAAGGATGGACGGGCAAGATGGTGTGTAGATCTCCCGTCCGCGTATGATAATTGGATTAAGGTCGTAACGTGTGGTATCTGTGTATCAAGTTTTTGAACATACCACGCACATGCCGACCTATGGGAATCGGTAAGCCCGGTACCAGATTGATACAGCTAGGACCGATAGCCATCTTTCCTTGGAAATGTATTTACCTTGCTGTACACATGTGGTTACATACGCGAGATCGGCCGGCCTTTTATAGCACGCATTATCCGTGTGTATTGGGTTTCCCTGGCAAGGTAGTGAAATTCGGTTCGAATTGTCCGCATCTCGCGGTTAATGAGACTACTTGACCGCTGTGCTGCATTGACTAACAAGTGAAACTATGAGGATGATGAACTTGTTGGATGTACTAAATGGTATTGCACCACTTGTATGCTTAGAAAGGTTGCTAATCTAGAATGGTTAATACTATTAGAATTTGATGCTAAAATCATGAAAATAAGGATCTACTCATAGTTGCTTTCTGGCAAAACAAACCCACCAGCCAAAAGCCTCTCATGTCTAGAAGTCGGTGATGTAATTTTCACCCGACGGGTAAGCCTTGCTGAGTATTAGTATACTCAGCCTTGCTTGTGGCTATTATTTCAGGTACCACTTTGAATGAGGCGGTGAATTCCGTCGCTTGGCCTACCCAGGTTCCTCCTGGCTGGCACGTCGAGTGGGTTCCGTCCTCTTCCGAGGATCGGGAGGAGTAGCACCCTGGACGGCTTCATTGTGGTGTTGCTATGTATCGTCGTTAGTTTATTTCCGATGCATTGAACTCTCGTACTTTTATTTTAAATTCAGACTTGGTTTGTAATAACTTGGTGAGACTTTTTATGTTAAATTGAACTTGTGGAATGTTGTAATTTCTAGGACTCACCTTCGTGTGGGCGTGCGTGTTGTTTCGATCGTGAAAGAACGTGGTTAATCGGGTATAATCCGACGACGCTCCAGCTTATTCCTGATTAAGTGTCTGACTACTTGATTTGTGGTCCGTGGGTACTTAACCTGGAATAATTTCGGAGTGGTCCGCCACAAGTGTGGGTATGGGAACTAGGGGAATAGAAAATTGAGCCTTCTTCCCTTGCCTTAGCACCCATGAAGGTCTTATGGAGCGAAGAGAGGGTGGGGTGATTTTCCATCACACCCTTGGTGGGGGTCACAATTACAACAAGGTACTTGGGCTGAATCCTTGTGTGGGCTAAATGTGAGGTTAGTTAGGCCCATGTGGGAGAATCATTTATTTATTCCCCAACAACACTCCCTTACCTGAAAGCCCTGAGTTTAGAAGGGGTGTGCAGGTCAGTACAACTATGGGCAAAACTCCTCCTTTACCAGGGAGAAATCACATACATCATTAGAGACCCCTAGGTAGATTTCAGGGCTTTCTAATCAAGTTAGCAATATCACCTCTACCCTGCTCCTGGTGGTCTCCTCTTTGGTTTAGAGAGGGCCACTACCTTGGCTCTGGGGTATCTTCGGCCACCGGGGAGCTAGTGATCTTGGTTCATTTTCCGGAGGGCCATACTCTTAGCCCTGGGGGAGTATCTACAGCCATCAAGGAGCCAACAGACCTCTTATTATTCCCAGGAGGGCCACTCTCTTGGCCCCGGGAGTATCTCTAACCATTGAGGAGCCATTTGTCATCTTATCATTCCTTGGAGGGCCAATAATTAGGTATACGATGGGGACTACGCTTTCCGAGGCGTGCATGCACTATGTTGTGCTCACGCTTGTCGAGCATTGGATCGTTAGTTTCCCCGTGCGACTGTAGAACTACTTTTGGAAATAGCGAATTCTATCGAGACATCCTGGCGTTCTTTAGGCAAGACCTCTTTATTAACTATACTATCATCGCCTTCAAGTTTTAACTTTATTTTATTCCGTTCATACTCCACTTTGCCGAGGGAAAGGACTGATGTGACTTGCTAATAAATTGTTTGGAGGTGGAGACCTCCCCATCTTCCTTCTGAGCCCTAGGTGATCGTAGGAGTTTCGAAGAGTGTACCTTTTTAGATTGAAATCGCTATATACCCTAAGAAAGAAGTGATACCATCTTTTGTTCTGAATGGAGAATTTCCTTTGCCTCTGAGTCCTTTGCACCAGCTTTCCCTTGGTGGGAAGACTAATACCATCACTTGTCTTTATACTTTCATTAGTTGCTGTCAGTGTTAGGGACCCAACACTGGGAAAGTTGACACAAGGCCTCCTCGGCAGGAGAGTCAACACGACTATTGACGGTCATTTGATTGTGTTTGAACATCAATTTGTCAAGACTAAATGGAGAAATCACACCATGCTTCATACATAAACCTTCTTATCACTAATGAACTCCACAAGTTTTGGATGAGTTATGTTTGTAGGTACACAATGGCGAAAGCCTGGCCAAAATAGAGGAAAAGTCAGACCGACCGACCAATGGTAAACTATCCAACCACCTTCAAGCTTGTCGGCTTCCATCTAAGGCCAATGGCCATGTCACTGATCCATGAGGCAGCAAGCACCCTTCACCCTACCCTATGTCATGCAATTGAAGGTAGTTCAATATAAGGATTTCAAGAGCCTCACACATGGATTGAGAGGCCCACTTGCAAGCAACACATGGACTATGAGAGCATTACTTTTCTGCTTTACATTTATCCCTTTTGATCTTTGATATTAAGTGAAGTGGATTAGTCTATCTTTATCTTCGTTAGTTTAGCTTCAGAGTCTAGTTGGCTCTGTCGAGAGCATAGCTTGTGAGTTTTCTCGCCTGGACCATGGGCTCTCGTTAGTTCCTTGGGTTGAAGGGGATTTCCCTCAATAAGACCTCAAGGGAAATCCTAACATTAGATGCAAATGTGATGTATGGTCTGATGTTAGATAGGGAGTGTGTTCCACCCTATGGTACCATTGTGGTAGGGGCACGTGGTGACAGTTCTATTCGTCCTTTGTAGTCCACCATGTTCGGATGTTTTTATAACAGTAGTTGCTGAGCCTGGAGAGCCCCCTCTCTCATCCTACTCTGGGTCCTTCTATTTTAGTCGTCGAAGCAAGCTCTACTTCACGACATCCAGGTAGAGATTTAGGCTAAGTCTCGAGTAGTTTCTTAGTCCTTAGGAGTGTCATAGGTTCCTTTCTCCCCCGTTGTTCTCCCAGCTCCTTTCCTTTGTCTTTTAGAATGCATCTCCTATTATCATTTGACCATTATCTTGTGTCGGCGGCTGACACACGGGGTGCCTCACGCCGACGAGTGTCGATCACAGAACACGCACTTCTCGGTGGAGAATGGTTCAAGAGACGCAAGACAAAGAGTTTATACTGGTTCGAGAGTGATCCCTACGTCCAGTGAAGCAGGTTCTCGGCTGTATTGCTCTCTTGGTGGCGGATTACAACGAAGGCCGGTTCAAGCCTTGTGTGTATGGAATGCGTGTAGGGGACTAAGTGCTCTAGAGATCGATAGTCCAGAAATCAGAATCCCCCTCGCAGGAGGGCGCCCTCCTATTTTATAGCTCAAGAGAAGCACAACTGTACAATGGCGTTTTACCTATCTACCCTCGAGAGCCCGGCGCCCCCGACGGTTACTCGCTGTCGGCCTAGTGCGTCTTGGCGACCCTTTCCTTGGCCGCCGCATGTCCTTGGCCTTCCCACCAGCAGCTTCGCGGTAGCTTCCTTCTTGGCTGTTAGCACAGCGGCGCGCATGCAGCTACCTTTTCCCAAGCGCAGGGCTGCAGATCAGCTTTTTCAGTTGGCAGGCGGGCATGTGATGTCGGGTGTCGGTCGGGAGAAGGCGTAGGCCGCACGCCTTCTCCTTCACAAGCCAGGCTTGACTGAGAGGGTCCTCGGGACTCCCCTTTTCCCACTGGTCGTGCTCATCAATGAAAGGGACCCTCGCGGGAGTCTACCCTACCGGCCCGAAGGGTCGGGGGTCGGTCGAGACGGACGTGCCCGACCCCTTTATCTCCCTGGTCATCAGGAGGGTTGGGGGTCGGACGGGACGGAGGTGTCCATCCTTGCGTCCTCCGGGCCCTCTGAGGGTCGGGCGAGATGGAGTCCTCCGATCGGTCGAGCCTAGTGCCGTTTTCCCACCATCGTCAGGGCTTTTCCTCGTTCGTGCGCCATTAGCGGGCGTCCTGACAGTGGGCCCCCTAATTCAAGACCTGACAGTAGCCCCCAACCTTGCAAAAGTGTCGAGGACTCATTTGTGAGGTCATATCCGTTCCTTGGGGGAATGGCTTTTATGGGGCTCCTTTTCTTCGTTTCTTGCCAACCCCCGGTAATTTTCGGAGTTTTGGGGGCGCGACCTGGGAAATGCCTCGGTGGCAATTCCCCAGCGCCCAACATGTTGCTTGGGCCCCGACCCTCTTCGCGAAGCGTCGGCACGGGGGCTTCCCCGCCCGACCCCGTTGTTCCTGAGTTGACGCCCCCTTGCAATTCCTGGGCCCATACGACCAGGTCCCGAGGACTGGTCACCCGGCCAAGATGCCGTCGTCTAAAGGCGTCTTACATCATCACGTGTTAGGAATCAGGCGAGGGGCTCGCTGCCTTTGGTTTCCTGTCCTCTGACTTCGTAGTCAGACCACCCGTGCCCTTCGTGGGTCGGCTCATAATCCTCAATCTTGGGCCAGGCCCGTATCCTTTTTGTCTCTTTCGGGCCGATCGCGGGGATACAGTTGGGCCCACTGGTCACGGTGACATGTCCAACTGCTGACGGGAGTAGGCCCATCCATCGAGTGCGACGCGACGCGGCGGTCGGGTTCTAGATATGACATCGCAGTCGTGGCGGGCCCGACGAGGCATGTGAGCGTGAAGGGCAGTTAATGCCCTAATTCTTCGCTTCGTGCCCCGTGCGCACGTCGGGCGCGCCTGGAGCCGTTGGATGTGAATCGAGGGCTTAGGGAGCTCGGACGTGCGCCCCCTCAGAGCAGCCGCCTGTCCTCCCGCCGTCCTTGTATAAAGGGGCGCAAGCGCAACAGGCGCGGGTCCTCGCTTCCCGTCGTCGTTCTCATCTCCTTGCTCCGTGCGCACTTCATCATCTTCGCCGCTCAGACTTTCAATCTCGCCTCCCACCAAGCCTGCCATCGTCGACATGGCCTCGAGGGGACCTTCATCGTCCACGCAGCTACGCCCATGGGCGTGCTGGAGTGCGTCTCTCACCGCCCTCGAGTCGCTCGTCTCCCACGGGCTTCTCTGCCAGTGCACATCTGACGAGAAGTGGATTGCGCCACACCCTTCTCACAAGACTCCGTCTCCGCCGGCAGGGTACGTGGTGAGTTTCATGGCTTACCACGTCCGTGGCTTTGCTGCGCCGGCTCACCGCTTAGTTCGCGAGGTGCTCTACCACCTCGGCGTGGAGCTCCACGACCTTGCCCCGAATGGGGTCCGGCAGATGGCCAACTTCATGGCCCTATGCGACGGCTATCTGGGCATTGACCCAGATTTCAAACTCTTCATCCTTTTCTTCAAGGCGGTGCTCGTCCGGCCGCACGGGGTCATGGCCCCATGGGGGTATTGCTCGCTGTAGGCGAAGCAATCCCACGTGGACATGTTCCCGCGCTCGGAGCTGCGGGGCTCCATCAAGGACTAGAACAAGGGGTTGTTCTATCTGAAGAACTACCCTGGGGCCGCGCTCCCTCCATTCGACCCCGTGGGCTCGCCACCGGCGAAGGAGCCGGCACATTGGCAATGGGGCCCTGAGGTTGCCGACCGCCAGAAGTTGGGGCCGCACCTGAACTGCCTTGCCAAGCTCCGGTCGTGCGGCCTCACCGGCATAGGCATCGCGGAGGCCTTCCACTGAGCCGTGTTGCTCCACTCATGGCCAGGCCGCTGTGCCTCTTCGAGATGCTCCCTACTACTTCCGAGGCCGAGCTCCGCTCGAGCCTCGTGTCGCGCATCGTCCCTTCGGAGAACGAGATTCGGGCTCGGCTCGCTGAGCTCGTCGATTCCTTGTGGGACGCCACCCTGGTGATCCCCACCCCGGGCCAGCAATCGATGCTACCCGGTCCCAGGGCCGTGGACCTCGTAAGTCGCTTATTCTCATCGTACCTTATTTTCGTCTTTTCTTTTCCTTTTCCTTTTCCGTGTGCCTAACTGATGTCTCCGACCCGCAGTCCCTCGAGCCTCCCGGGGGCCTCCTCATCTCGGGAGGGGTCTTGCCCAAGGTGCAAGCCGCCCACGACGAGGCTTGGCAGCGGAATTGAGCGGCCGGAGAAGCCGACCGGAAGCGGAAGAGGGAGGTCACCGAGAAGCGTCTCCGTACGCAGGCGCGGAGGTGTGAGAGGGAGCACAAGGAGCATCGGGGAGAGGAGGTCGGGTCGGATCTCGCCTCCTCGTGCGACGACGAGGAGAACCCCGGGGGCCATTCTACTCTGCTGGGGGATTGCCCAGTAGAGGACTTCATGCCGCACAGTGAGCTCCGATCGGCGCCCATCGTCATGGAGGAGCTTCCTTCCCCTCCCCCAGGCCCCCCGCCCGCGGGGGCGTCCCGCTCGCGCTCGTCCTCCTCATCCAAGACTCTGCGGCTCACGGTTCGCCGCCCTGGCTCGTCGACCAGGTTCGCTTGGATCTTCTTATTGCTTCTTCCTTTTACCTCTCATGCCGTTGGCGCTCGTAACACTGCCCATATGCATGCAGCCGGGTAGGTCAGGGGTTGGACCCTGGCTCGGCGCCGGTGAAGCGTCTTCGCCGGGACGCGCCACCCGCGGCCGTCCCAGGCCCATCGGAGCAAGGGACACCCGCCGAGCATCGGCGCGTTGGCTCGGGCCTGGATGGAACGGAAGGGTCGGCTCCACCCTCCGTCCTCGGGGATTCCTCGTCCGCGTAGGGGAGCACAGAGCCTGCCCAGACGGCCACTACCCCGACCCACCCGTCCGTTCCCCTTCATCCGAGCTCACGGCCAGGATGGGTGTCACGTACATGCTGGCCACGTCGCCCATGGCCGAGGAGACTGCGGGAACAGAGGAGCGGGCAGAGGACGTCGAGGTGGCCGTGGGAGCTGTCACGGGTGACGAGCCTGGGGCGAGCACCAGGATGACTGCCACGGAGTTCGCCACGGCTGCTGAGATGCCCGTCGAGGGCGCGGAGGTGGCCGCACCCGGGGAGACACCTATCAGGAATCCGGTCGCGCCCTCCACTGCCGGGCCGCTCGCGGCAAACCCCCGGGAGGACGCGGAGGGGAGCCGGTGGTCAGTGGAGGACCTCTTCGGTGAGGCGGAGGCGCGTGCGCGTTCCGAGCCGGAGTCCTCCGCGGCCCCGTCGGCCCTCGCGCTGGTGTCGGTCTTGGCGCCGCCATCTTCCGCCCAACCAGCGGGGCCCTCTGGGCCAGGCGACGACCATGGCATGGCCTCGCCTGCCCTGGGTGAGCCGGCGATCGACGCCACGCACATCATGCAGGTGGACGCATGGCTGGAGAGCCTCCAGCAGATGGCCACCGTCCCAGCCGTGCTCCTGGAGATGGCTTCGACGCTTCGCACCGTGGCGATCCCCTCCAGCCGGGTATGCGGTTTATCTCTTCCTCTTACCTTTGCTTAGCTACATGGTTGCCCTCTGGGTCTACCCTTATCAGGGCTCTGACTTGGTTCTTTCATCGATGCAGTTGATGCTGCTGGAACTCTCCCAGACCCGGAGCATCGAGGCAGAGGCCATGAACCAGGCCCGTCGTGCATGGGAGGTTGCCCGCGCGGCAAAGGACGCCGAGGCCAGTGCACGCGATGAGGCCGCGGGCAGCGCCCGCAGCATCTCAGAACTGGAGCGCGAGCTGACTGAACAGGCTTCGGCGCATCGGGAGGCACTCGCCACGCTGAGCACCGAACTCAGCAGCCTCCGCTCATCATCATTTCCTCCTTTAGATCACTCGTGTTTGCCCGGTGACGATCTCAGGCGCCGGCCTTTCAGAGTTCCATGCCAGATCAACACTCTTAGGGAGGAAAGGGCCATGGCGGTTCATGCATGCATCGACGCCCAGGCGGAGGGCAACCTGGCTGTGGCCGCGAGGAGCATGCCGAGGGAGCGAGTTCCCAGCTGGGGCAACTTGTCGCCGATCTTCGCACCGAGGCACAAACCTCCAGCCAGCGGATCGGAGTTCTAGAGACTGCCCTGGCCACGGCGCACAAGTGGTTGGAGGAGAAGGCCGCGGAGATCGATGGTTCATTCCCCCCATGCTTCTTCTCACCTTCCGTCCCTATCGTCCTCCCTTTTTGTAGGCTGCTAGGGGCTTAACTACTGTTTATTCTTGGGCAGTGGTCAAGTCCCACGTGGCGGACCGAATCTCCCACCGGAACATGCTGTTGTCGCGCTTCGGGATGATACGTGATGCGGCGGGGGCGGTCCTGTCGCGGCTCGGGTTTCCTCTGTCAGAGGATACCGAGCAGCTCCCAGGAGATCTCCACCGAGCGGCTGAGTATTGCGGGGAGCTGCGCGCCGTGGCCGTCGTGATGCTAGAGGCTCTCGAGGTGCCGATGAGCGGCGACCCCGCGCGTCTTCCGAAAGAGCTCGACCACGGCCCTACGTGCGTCGGGGCCCTCGCAAAGCAGTCGCTGGTGCGCGGCGTCCTAGAGGCCTTCACGCTAGTGCGCTCCCACTATGACGGGATCCGCTTCGACAGGATGGCCGCTGGCTTCCCCAACGACTTCACCTCGGAGGCCCTAGACGCCCTGGCTGCGGAAGTCAAGGCGCCCACCGAGCAATTTGCCAACGGCCTGGCGCCTACAACTGACGCCGAGGGTAACCCGATGGACGGTGCCGACCCCGACCAGGCCCTCTAAATCAGTCCTTCTTTTGCTCATACTGTCATGCCCTTGCGTAGAGGGACTAAACTTTGAATTCTGGGGAGTTCCGCTTCGATGGGACTCCCATACTCCGGACATTTGTAATAATTAGCTTACTTCCTTTCCTTTTCGTCGTCTTTTTTGACCCCATACGCCTGGGTTTTTATTTTGTTTTCCTATGGTTGTACCCCTGCCAGCCCCCGAGTGGTGCCTGCCTTCTAGTTCCTTCACAAACTGGTTAGGAGGCGCCACTTGAGACAGCCTTTGTGGGGTTAGCTTTATTTCTGATCATTCTTACCCCTCGGGCCTCCAAACCCTTGAGTTTGGTTGCGAAGAGAGCGAGGTGGACCCGGTGGTTTCGCCGAGCCCTTGAGCTCGGTTGCAAGGAGAGCAAGGCGAACCCGGTGGTTCTGCCGAGCCCCCGAGCCCTTGAGCTCGGTTGTGAGATGAGCAAGGCAAACCCGGTGGTTCTGCCGAGCCCCCGAGCCCTTGAGCTTGGTTGCGAGGAGAGTGAAGCGTCCCGGTGGTTCTGCCTAGCCCCCGAGCCCTTAAGCTCGAGGTTGAGATGACTTCGGGGGCCTATACCTTTGAGCCTCTAAGGTCGCCGGGTCCATACCCGAGCCTCGCACTCCTGGGGGGCCTGGGCACTGAGGAGGTTTTTGGCCAGGTTGTCTCCGAGCCCCCGAGCCTCTGGGTGAAGTCTCCCCCTCCATGCCTGGGCGCAGCCCAACATCTGGCCGTTGATTCCTGCAAGACCACAGACCTCGCGGGCCCAAAACATAGTTAGTTTCTTCCGTCTGAGCTGCGTTGTTGGCAACGCTTTTGTATATTCCTGGCCTGATTCTTCGCAAAAGGATCCACCCGGCTCGATTACATTCGTTTGGGTACGCTGGCAGGGTCGGCCGTCCGGCTCGGCAACCGTGCGATCTGTAGCCGCGGGGGTGTAGGCCATCACAACGCAGCTGCGCCGGACATCCCTGCCTACCCTTCTAACGACGCCGGGGTTTCCTCAGAATCATGGGGCCGGCAAAAAAAATAGAAAGCTCATAAGAAATGACAACGAATTTAATCGAAAAGGGAGTACAGAGAGTTCACTTATCTGGCCGGCTGGAGGCCAGGGGGATGGCTTCCACGGCCCCCCCATTGGGTCTTCTGTCGAGCGACGAGGAGTTGACGTGGCACCGTGAGCTTGTGGCTGGTATGAGGACGTGTCATGACCAGGGGCTCGTGGTTACTGTAGCTCCGAAGGCTTTGCGTTGGCGGTAGTGCCCCCGGAGACGGGGGTTCCGGCGGTTGCACGACGGCCTCTGCCTCCGGGGCATTACCGCCGAATGTCGCCCATGGTCGAACTGCTTTTAAGTTGTGCAGCTTCTCCCTCCGCCAACGATGTGGTACTAAAAGTGGGTGTTGTCCGCCGTTGGTGCCTTCCTATAAAAGGAAAGGACTGGACTGCGTTCAATTCTGGCCCAATTTCGGTTTGGACCCATTGGGCCTTGTTCCTATGAGGGTTCTCGTCGAACCCCTCGTGTTGCCAAGGCACGGTTTTGTGGCCGACCCCGCCGTGGGGTCGGGTGAGGCGGGATGGTACCCGCTCCCGTCCGCGGGTGGTCACGAATAGAAGCACCACAGCTGCTCAATGTTCTAGGCATTGGATATGTGGGTTCTGTCCAGCTTGTAAGAACCCATGCGGAGAACCCGTACTACGGTGTAAGGGCCTTCGCAAGGGGGTGAAAGCTTAGTGAAGCCACGGCGGTCTTGGGCTAGTCTCAAGACCAAGTCACCAACTTGAAACACGCGGCCATGCACTCACTGTGCATGGTAGCGTCTCAAGCCCTACTGGTATCTGGCCGAGTGTGCCACCGCTACTTCCCGAGCTTCCTCCAACTGGTCCGCAGCGTCCTCAAGGTTAGTCGCATTTCTTTCCATAGTCTATGTCCGTTGGGAGGATCGCCTTAGAGCCATAAACCATGTAGAACGGGGAGAAAGTCGTGTCGCGGGTCGGTGTCGTCCGCAGACTCCATAGGACAGAGGGCAGTTCCTCCACCCACTTGGCGCCGAGCTTGTGAATGCGCTTGACCAATCAGTTGAATATTCACGGCTTCAACCCTTGTAGGACCATGCCGTTAGCGCGCTCGACCTGTCCATTTGTGCGTGGGTGAGCGACTGCCGCCCATGCCACCTCAATCCCGTAGTTGTCGCAGAAGCGGGTGAACTTCTTCCCCGTGAACTGAGTCCCATTGTCGGTGATAATGGTGTTTGGAACACCGAAGCGGCACAGGATATCGTGGAAGAAGCTGACCGCTTGCTCTGACGTGATCTATGTTAGAGGCCGCGCTTCAATCCACTTTGTAAACGTGTCAACGCCAACGAACATGTGGGTGAAGCCCCCGGGCGCTCTTGGCAATGGCCTAACCATGTCCAACCCCCAGACCGTGAATGGCCAGGTGATGGGTATAGTCTGAAGCTCCTGAGCTGGTAAATCTGTTTTCTTGGCGTAGAACTGGCGGCCTTCGCATGTTCGCACGATTCGCTCGGCATCTGCGATGGCTGTGGGCCAGTAGAATCCCTGCCTGAAGCCCGACCCTACCAAGGATCGAGGCGCCGCGTGATGACCGCAGACCCCACCATGGATGTCCTTCAGCAATGATCTCTCTTCCTCATTGAGAATACAGCTTTGGAAGACACCATTGTGGCCCCGGCGGTACAGGTTGCCCTCAATTATCCTGTAGGACTTGGCCCTTCCGACGAGGCGTCGGGCCTCTGTTCGTCCGGCTGGTAGGGCCCCGTCAACAAGCCAGCTTAAGAAGGGGGCATGCCAATCTCTCTCTGGATCGAGTGGGTTTCCAAAGGTTTCCCCTCCTCCAGGTTCGGCCCCTCGTCGGGGTCAGACGCGATGGCCGCCACTACCCTCAATGGGTCGAGGCTTCCATCAGGGGCGGGCAACTGCTTGGGGTTCAATCCCGAGGTGGGTGCTTCATCGTCAAAATCCACTGAAGGGCGATGGTGGTCGTCTGCGAATACACCAGGCGGGACCAGCTGTTGCCAGGATGCGAGCTTGGCTAGCTCATCCGCCGCCTTGTTATACTCTCGCCAAAGGTGGACGAAACCCAAGCCCTTGAACTTCTCCTGCGCTCTATGCACCGCTTCACAATAGACTGCCAGCTTCGGGTTATGGCACTTGGCATCGCCATTGACCTGATCAACCACGAGCTGAGAGTCACCGCAAGCCTCCAGCCTGTGAATGTCGATCTCTTTGGCTATCCGAAGCCCAGCGAGCAGAGCTTCATACTCCGCCATGTTTTTCGATGTGGGGAAGTGTAGCCGTATGGCGTAACGCATCATCACCCCCATAGGGGAGATAATGATGACCCCTACCCCTAAAGCACTTTGGTTCTGGGCTCCGTCGAAGTGGAGGACAAAGTACTCAAGGTAAACTGGGGCCGTGCGGAGCTGTGTCTCCGTCCATTCGGCAACAAAGTCGGCGAGGACCTGAGACTTGATTGCTGACCTTGGCGTGTAGGAGATGTTGTAGTCCATTAGCTCGAGGGACCACTTGGCAATCCTTCCTGTCGCTTCCCTGTTGTTGATCACCTCACCTAACGCGTGCTCGGTGACGCGCTTGGCGATGAGGATTGCATAGATCATCTTCTAGATGTGGAGGTAGCGTGTCTTCGACTTGGTCAACACCTCACTGATGTAGTAGACCGGGTGCAGGATCTTCAGGGCGTGTCCTTCCTTCTCGTGCTCCACCACGAGGACAGCGCTCACCACCTGGGTGGTCGCCGCCACATACAGGAGCAGGTGTTCCCCATCGCGTGGAGGCACCAGGATGGGTGGTTCGGTGAGCATGTGCTTGAGCTGGTCCAACGCCTACTGGGCCTCCGTGGTCCACTCAAAGTGGACCGCCCTCTTCAAGAGTTTGTAGAGGGGAAGCCCCCGTTCACCTAGACATGACACGAACCGCCCTAGCGCAGCGAGGCAACCTGCCAGCTTCTGGACGTCCTTGACGGAGCTGAGCGGCCCCATGTTGGTGATGGCTGCGATCTTCTCGGAATTCGCCTCGATGCCTCTGGCGGAGACAACGAATCCTAAGAGGAGGCCCTTTGACACCCCGAATATGCATTTTTCTGGGTTGAGTTTGACGTGGTTCGCCCGTAGGCAGTCGAACGTGACTTCCAAGTCTTGTACTAGGTCATCGGCTTGTCCTGGACATGACTACGATGTCGTCCACATAGACCTTGACGGTTCGCCCGACGAGGTCTCCTAGGCACTGGTTCATGCAACGTTGAAACGTTGCGCCAGCGTTCTTTAGCCCAAAGGCCATCGTGGTGTAACAGAATACACCGCACGGGGTCACGAAGGAAGTGGCCAATTGGTCGGATTTTTTGAGTGCGATCTGGTGGTACCCATAGTAGGCGTCGAGGAAACATAGGGCTTCGCACCCTGCTGTAGAATCCACAACCTGATCGATGCGAGGAGGGGGATAGGGAAACTTTTCGCAAGCTTTATTGAGACTAGTGTAATCGACACACATTCTCCACTTCCCATTCTTTTTCTCGATGAGTACAGGATTTGCCAACCACTCTGGGTAGCGTACCTCCCTAATGAACCATGCATCTAACAACTTGGCTACTAACTCGATGATGATCTTTTGCTTGAACTCATTGCAGCGTCTCGTGGGCTGCCTGACGGGCTTCGCGCCTTGGCGAATGTCCAAGGAATGCTAGGCGACTTCTCGGGGGATTCCCGGCATGTCTGCGGGAACCCATGTGAACATGCCGATGTTCGCCCGGAGGCAGTTGACGAGCGCGCTTTCCTATTTCTCCGTGAGGGTGGAGGAGATGATGACCGTCTTGCTCCCGGAGCTCTAGGGGTCGAGGAGCACCTTCTTCGTGTCGCTTGATAGTTTGAACTGCCTCTCGGTCTCCGGCTCGAGCATCGCCCTCTTGCTTGCGGGGCCATCTTCACTCTGGGCATCGTGCACTTCCCGACCCTCAGGAGCAGAAGCCAGCACTCCTATGGCATCAATCGCCGCTTGAGAGACGGTGAGCTCCTTGGAGGCCTCTACGGCCGCCCTAGCCTTGGCGAACTGGCGAGACGCGACGAGCACTGCTGCCAGTGTGCAGCTCTCCTTCTCGCATTCATATGCCACCTGAGGAGACGTTTCTACCACAATGACGCCGTTGGGTCCCGGCATCTTGAGCTTGAGGTAGACGTAGTTTGGGACGGCCGTGAACTTTGCGTAGCATGGCCTTCCCAGGATGGCGTGGTAGGAGCCGTCGAAGTCCACCACCTCGAAACAGAGTGTCTCGATGCGGAAATTTTCCCGGTCTCCGAAGGTGACTGGGAGGGTGATCTGTCCCAACGGGACAGCCTCCTTCCCCGGGACTACTCCATAGAAAGGAGCCCGCTCCGGCCGCACGTGGGATCGCGAGACGCCCAGGGCGTCCAGCGTGCTCGCATATAGGATGTTGAGGCCGCTCCCCCCATCCATCAATACCTTGGAGACGCGCTTCTTCCCGATTATCGGAGCCACAACCAACGGAAGCTTCCACGGGTGCGGGACGTACTTCGGGTGGTCGGATCGGTCGAAGGTGATCGCGGCTTCAGACCACCGGAGGAACTCCTGGTTGGTAGGATGAACCGTGAACACATCACGCTCCATCTGCTTGGTGCGTCGCTTCGATGCCTGTGCTTCTGGGCCGCCGAAGATCATGAGGCACTCATCGGGTTTGGGGAACGTGTCGGTCACCATCCCCTTCCCCTGTGGCTGAGAGGTCGGGCTGACCCCGTCCAGCCTGCCCATGAGGAACTTCCTCATGAGGCCACACTCGAAGTATTTATGCTTGATGGGGCTCGCGTGGTTTGGGCATGGACCTTCGAGTAGCTGTTCGAAGTAGTCAGGGGTTTGACGCTCGTTGGGTCGTCACCCTTGGGACCGGTCGTCCCGTCTCTGACCTTGCAGCACCCGTCTCTGGGGTCGGGAGGGCTTTGGGTCTGCGACGGCAACGAACTCGACCCTTCTTTCCTTTGGGGCAATCCGACGGTCCTGTTTCGTCGGCTGCCTCCTCGCGCCTCTTTTTCCCCCGTCTTCGGGGGAAATGTGCCAGCACGCCTTCCTCTCCATGCGCTTCCTCAGCGGCCATGTCAAGGACCTCCTTGATTGTCTTCGAGCACTCCTGCCGATCCGGTTAACCAGGACTCGGCACTTGGTGCCTCCCATCAGTGCAGCGATGGCGTCGGCATCGGTGGCATCGGGGAGGTTGTTGTACTATCGGGAGAACCAGTGCAGGTACTCCCACAGGGTCTCCCCGTGCTTCTGCTTGCACCTTTTGAGGTCCCAGACCTTGCCCGGGCACGTGCAGGTGCCCTAGAAGTTCCCGAGGAAGGTACTCCTCAGATCTGCCTAGTTTTGGATCTTCCCGTTCGACAAGCGCTCGAGCCACGCATGGGCCGGCTCCGCCAAGTATAAAGGGAGGTTGCGTATGATGACTTTGTCATCGAGGGCTCCCCCCGCTCAGCACGCAAGCCAGAAGTCGTCCAGCCAGACCGATGGATCTGTCTCCCCATCGTACTTGCTGAAGTTGGTGGGGAGACGGAACCGTGGGGGAATTGCCACGGTATAAATCTCGTGGGAGAAGGTGGCCGGGCTGGGGCAATCGGAGTCAGAGTTCGAGTCCCAGTCCTCCTCTGCCTCAACATGCGCTTCGCACCGGCGGTGCCTGATACGTGGGACACGATCCTCCGGCTCTTCCGACTTATCCCAGCGTCGGGCCTCGATGGTGTGTCGTACGTCGCGATCGGGACCCAGTCTATCCTGGATCTTCTTAGCATCCGGGTTCGGGGCGTTCCGCCGCGAGCCGTCGGCCGGCCTTTTCCTATCGACGGGGCTGGGAGACCGTGAGTTTCCAGCTTCCCCCCCAGAGTGCCGCCTTCTTCCCGCGGAGCTCGCTGCTTGCCGCACTGCGGCGCGTTCGAGGAGCGTCCTTGGCCCATTCTGGACTCAGCGCTCCTCTGGGGTAGATGGCTGGGGCAGCTGCCGGCTGAGCAACGTAGCTGCAGCGATGCATTGGCTCACCCGGTCGAGCAAAGGGTAGCCATCGGCGTTAGTCTCGATCCTCTGGCCTACCTTGCGTGCTCGCGCTCGAGCCAACGGCTCCATGTTCGCATCGAGTTGGGCTTGCTCTAGCTTGATGGCTAGCCGCATCTCCTCCAACTCTTGTTGCTTCGCCGCGATCTGCTCCGGCGTTAGCCGGATCTCAGCCCCGTTCGCCCCGTTCGTCAAGACGTCTGGGGGACCACGTTGAAACACTCCCGCGTGGGACCGTGCTTACCCATCTTCGGGAGGAGGTGTACTTCCAGATCCTTTTCCTGACCAGGCTCGCATGGACTAAACATGGCACCCGGGGCCGTGTAACGCCCCAAGATGCCTTTGTACCTTAGTAGGCGCACCCTGGCGTGTGCTCTTTTGAGGCCTTTCCATGCCTGACGCCGCACCAAGTCGGAAAACACTTGTGACGCGTTCCTCAGACCAAAAGGAAGGGCTGACGCCTCGCCTTTTTGTGAGCGTGCGTCGACCTTCTCTGCCATTCGGCTTTTTGAGCCGCATGGCGAAGGCGAACCCGAACGCTTCGCCCGAAGCGCTTGGGTTGAGTTGTCGCTACCGCCGAGGAGGTGCTCGATCCACTCGCGTCCCACCCTGGACACTGCGATGCAGTTCCGAGAGATGGCACTCATGGCCTGTGTAGCCGTCGCAGCCTCACTCTCGGCCGAGGACACCGCCAGGCCACCTCGTGGGACTTGTCCCGCGTGGGTTGCCGGGCAGTCGGAGTTGTTGATGAGGACGAGGCATGGCGTGCCACCGCGTGTGTCCGGCACCTCGTTCACAAGGAACTCAAGGCTGCCGAACCGGATGGTCGCACCCAACCTGAACTGATGGTCACCGAACCAGCCATCTTGCACCGGGTGTCGGTAAAGACATAGACGTGCGCAGGCCCCTACCTGGCACATCAACTGTCAGCGGGTGACACCGGGGTGCCTCACGCCGGCGAGTGTCAATCACAGCACACGCACGTCTCGGTGGAGAATGGTTCAAGAGACGCAAGACAAAGAGTTTATACTGGTTCGGGAGTGATCCCTACGTCCAGTTAAGCAGGCCCTCGGCTGTATTGCTCTCTTGGCGGCGGATTACAACGAAGGCCGGTTCAAGCCTTGTGTGTGTGGAATGCGTGTAGGGGACTAAGTGCTCTAGAGATCGAGAGTCCAGAAATCGGGATCCCCCTCGCAGGAGGGCGCCCTCCTCTTTTATAGCTCAAGAGAAGGGCAACTGTACAAAGGCGTTTTACCTATCTACCCTCAAGAGCCCGACGCCCCCGACGGTTACTCGCTGTCGGCCTAGTGCGTCTTGGTGACCCCTTCCTTGGCTGCCGCGTGTCCTTGGCCTTCTGACTAGCAGCTTCACGGTAGCTTCCTTTTTTTGCTGTTAGCGCAGCGGCGCGCATGCAGCTACCTTTTCCCAAGCACAGGGCTGCAGATCAGCTTTTTCAGTTGGCAAGGGGGCATGTAATGTTGGGTGTCGGTCGGGAGAAGGCGTAGGCCGTACGCCTTCTCCTTCACAAGCCAGATTTGACTTCGAGAGGGTCCTCGGGAGTCCCCTTTTTCCACTGGTTGTGCTCGTCAACGAAAGGGACTCCTCGCGGGGGTCTACCCTTCTGGCCCGGAGGGTCGGGGGTCGGGCGAGACGGACGTGCCCGACCCCTTTATCCCCCTAGTCATCAGGAGGGTTGGGGGTCGGACGGGACGGAGGTGTCCATCCTTGCGTCCTCCGGGCCCTCTGAGGGTCGAGCGAGATGGAGTCCTCCGACCGGTCGAGCCTAGTGCCGTTTCCCACCAGCGTCAGGGCTTTTCCTCGTTCGTACGCCGTTAGCGGGCGTCCTGACAGTAGGCCCCCTAATTCATGAACCCCACATCTTGCTACACGGTTAACACCCCTAAAGTTAGTGGTGAATATTGCTATAATGACTATTCATTCATTTCTTCGAATTCTTTAACCATAGTGCTTTCCTGAGGATATAAATACGATACTCTAGAATAATAAGGTGAAATGCTACAATGGGTTATTCTGTGCGCTTGCAGAATCTAATTCTACCGCCTAAAATACAATACACCAACAAACATTACTAGCACCATTACCGAGGAAGCAATTAGCAAAAGATATTATTGATTTGTTTGATAGACTATGTAGTCTAATCGCCTCAAATCTTAGAAGGCTTACCACTGCTATCATTTGTCTCCCTTCAAACTTTGATGTAAATTTGAAAGGTTTGTATTGGTAGATTTGTGGGATGTAGAGTCGTACCACCTTAGTTGACACTGAGTGTGACGTCAGATTCTTCAGAGTCCTCTTATTCCTTAGATCCACCGTCATCACCACCATCTATGATTGCCCCTCTCAGGACACTTGGCTAGTTCTCAACCCCCTCAAGCAGCAGCTTTCCTGTGCTGAATGGTAACCAAGGTGCCAATGATTTTGAGTTGAAGACTGGTCAATAAGGTCCAAACAAGTCCTTGTTGATGGTTGTTAAATACTATATTTAAACGTCAACATTTACCAAAAACAAACACCAAACTAGTGATAGGAGTTTATCTCTAATAATTTCCACAAGTTTGGTCAATTGTCTATTTCAGGAGGCTACGCCAGAATACATGGATAAAATGCACAAGATGTACATGAAAGTTCCTTGGTTAGAATGCACCTAGACGACAGAAAGAAATATTAAAAGAGCACTCTACATCATTATGCAAGAGGTGCAGCTCGACATGCAACAGCAAGCTAGCTAGCAATGCTACCTTGTGCTATGGGCCACGTGGACAAGCAACACCCACGCACAAGAAAAGAATAGAAGAAGAAACAAGCAGCTGTTGTGTGTGCTGCTGCAAGCACAAAGTCTAAGAGACAAGTTGGCAGGTCGAGCAGCAGCAATGCTCCACTACGTGCATGCATGGTGAGGAATAGAAGGGCCACATGAGCTAATATTAATACATTTGCAGCTGCACGTGAACACTCCTCCGTCCGAAATTAGATATCGCTTTTGATTTTCAAACATCATGTTTGAGCATTTGTCTTATTTAAAAATTTATATGAATATTATTTATTTATAAATAATTTATTTTATCAATAACTGTGCTTTCATCATGATATATTTGTTTTAGTATTTATCCAAAAAAATTGAATAAGACAGATAGTCAAACATGATACCTGAAAGTCAAAAACGAAATCTATTTTGGTATGGAAGGAGTACGTAGTGGAAGAAGGCAGCACTCCGCCCTTCTACTGCTAGCAGGTGCTGTGTGAGAGAGAGAAGACGTTGGCGAGCAACAGGTGACGAGGACATCACCTACTTCGATACAACCACATTAACAATAATTGGTTCTAAAGTGAAACAATCTATTATAGTAATTGTATTGACACATGTGTTAAAATAATATTACACCATGATGTGTGTTTGTTGTCATTTTCAGAAATACATACTGTAACACCCAGATTTCCAAGAAATCCGAATGCTTCCATATGTGTGCCCAGGATGTCCACAGAACACATATAGATTACAAATATTGAATCACAGAGAACACAATGCTCGAACAAAATAATTTATATCAGAGTTTAACACAAGACATAGTCTTTAAATAAATAACACAGCGGAAGACTTAATATTATTAAAACGCTTCAAAACTAGTAGAGCCTCAAATCCACAGGGACACCGACTGGTTGAACACAGCTAGAGGTACGGCAGATCCTCCGGAAACTCAGCAAGCGACTGATCATTCAATGCTCCATCTGTTACCCATCCGGGATTTTGTTGAATAGTTGCAAGTGTAAGTAAACCATCTTACTTAACAAGTATAACACGGGTTATGCAAGAAAAAAGGCTTGACACGGTTATACTGCATTAGCACTTTTAGTTGTTTCATTTTATTATCATCCAATTTACTACAAATGAGTAGAACCCAAGTATAAACCCATTAATAAGGTATAAGTGATTATGGAACAAACCAACATCAACCACTAATATCATCTTCTAATCAAAAAGGATCCAGGCCGCTCGTGTCTGTGAGCACGGCTATCATGATAGATCAACACTCTGCAGAGGTTTCGCCCTTTACCCGCCGGTCACATAAATCCAAAAGAACTATTGTTACGAGGACTTTCACAAAACACCCTAACAAGCACAGTAGCCGTTTTGGTTCAACATAGGCAGCATAACCCGAGGCATCGAGATTGACATACGCTCAGGGCGCAACGTGAGGGGGTCAATGGCGTCCAGAGCGAGAGCGCAATCATCGCAACGTGTGAAGCTGCCGTACATCGGGCGCTTACATCACGGGACTTTGCCTAACGGGGCATAGCCAACGGATAAAACCGTCCTCGATGGATCAAACTATACTCTCACGAATGTTCCCCACATACGCCTTTCGGTAACCACTGGCAAGCTAGAGACGTACAAGTTAATTATCCAAGACCAGAGCCATTATAGTTCCAACGGCGGCGAACAGGTTCCTGGGTTGTCGCTTTAAGAACCGGACCTTACGGAGAGACATTAGAACAAAGCATGAAGCACATGCTCTAATTCCCTAGACCAAACCTTACAGAGACACTAGAACAAAGCACACAGCACATGCTCTAGTTCCCCGAACCATGTTGCTAAAAAGCATCTTTTAACCATCATTGAAGTGAACCATTAGTTCAATATTGACATTTAAAAATAAATGTTGGTTGCAGCGCGTAGCATAGTCTAACCATAATGCATAAAACCCCGGGTAACAAGGAATAAGGTAAAGACTAGGAACATCCTTAGTGGTTAACAGTATTAGACACATGCAGATGATTTATGTGATTAATCGGTGTATAGGTAACAAGGATGGTCCGTGTTATACTTGCCTTCCTCAGTGAACTGCTGCTGCAACTGCTCTTCGGGAACGGGATCGTCGGCGAACTCGAGCGGCTCAGCAACTACTCACATCGATCACCACACCAGCATGCAAACAAGATATTTAATTAGAACAGTACACCAAACATAAACAAGAGATGAAAAGAAGGCTTTAGAGTTAATCTACGCTTCACTACGAACACGTGAGCGCAAAAATCACTCAAATCGGAGTTAAAACGGAGAAACTATGCTTAAAACGGGCTCTAGGGGCTTGCTGGTAAAGATTTTAAGCTTCCAGGGGTGTTTTTGAAAGAAACCAGGGACCTAAAACATAATTTTGAAAAAAAACACGAGGGCTGCGGCGTAAAAACGACTTTCAGGACGGCGGGCGCTATTTTTCAAAAGAGCAGGGGCTAAACCGAAAGAAAAAGGACTTGGTTGTAAATACTTTTGAATAGAGGTGGACCGCGGGTTGATTTTCAAAATTGCAGGGGCTCTTTTGCAAAATCGCCACGGCAGCGGCTGGATGCTGACGTCGGCTGACGTCACCGTGGACCGGACCGTAGACCGCCATGAACCGCGGTTCACGGTGAACCGGCTCGGTTCAGATCGGTTTCAGATCTAGGCCGTCGGTTTCGAATCTAACGGCTCAGATTAGATCGGGGCACTGGGTCACCGGAGCTCGGCGGCGCTTCACCGGAGACGCGGAGGAGCTCGCCGGAGTTGGCTCGGCTCGGCACTAGGAAGCTCCTTTTCTCGCCGCGATGGGCCCTAGAGGAAGAGGAGACAACGGGGAGTCGATTTTGGGGGTTCTACTCGAAGATTCCGCGCCGGTGGCGGCTGGCGACGCACGGCGGCGGGTTGAGAACTCCGACGAGGTTGCACGCGTGCGGGAAGGCGACAGAGAGAGGGGAAAAACGCTTGGCGACTTCCTCACCTTGCGGCGAAGCTCCGGAGATGGCTCTTGTCGACAAAGGCGCGGCGGAGCGGTGGCTCGGCGGCTCGACGTCTCGGAGCTAGGGTTGGCGATGGCGCGAGCTTGGATGGCGGCTAGGGTTTGGGCTGCGGCTCGAGGGGGTTGGCGGCGGCTTATAAAGGGGCTAGGCGACCTCGGCGTGCGCGTCAAGCAAAGAAGTCCGGGCGCGGCGCGGCGGCGCGGTGTCCTGCTCGGTTACGGCTGGAGGTAGGAGGAGATACTGACGAGCAGGCCCGGGCGGTCAGCGGCAGCGAGCGGAGAAGAAACGCGCCGACAGGTGGGACCAGGCTGTCAGCCGCAGCGGGAGAGAGAGGGCGCGGAGCGGGCTGGCGCGAGCTGCTGGGCCGTGGTTGCTGGGCCGCGCAGAGAAGGGAAAAAAGATGGGCCGCGCAGGGAAAAAGAAAAAGAAGAAGCTGGGCTGCTGGGCTGCTGGGCTGAAAAGAGAGAGGGAAAAAAGAGAGAAAAGAAAAGGTTTTTCCTTTATTCAAACACTCATTTGAATTCAAATTCAAATTTGAATTCAACAATAAAAAATAAATGCACCAGCATGAATGCAACAATAATGTTTCTATTTCCTATATTTGCTTTTAATTATTCAAAAATTTTATTTTCCTACATTATTTATGAGCACTCAAATATAAAAAGCCAATTAATTACTAAATTTTAAATAGGGCATTTTTAGGGTGTTACAAACCTACCCCCCTTAAGATGAATCTCGTCCCCGAGATTCGGACGTGGATTGGAAGAGATGTGGATATTCTGCCTTGAGATCATCCTCCCGTTCCCAGGTTGCCTCATCCTCTGTATGACGATTCCACTGAACCTTGCACATACGTATCACTTTGTTCCTGGTGACTCTCTCGGATTCCTCTAAGATCTTGACCGGATATTCCTCATAAGTAAGGTCATCCTGTACATTTAACTCCTCCAACGGAATCTGTTCCTCTGGCACCCGTAAACACTTCTTCAGCTGGGACACATGGAACACATCATGCACTCCTGCCAGTTTCTTTGGTAACTCTAACTGATAAGCCACTTCACCTCTCCGTTCTAATATCTTGAAAGGTCCAATGTAGCGAGGTGCTAACTTGCCTTTAACATTGAATCTCTTCACACCTCTCATTGGTGACACCTTAAGATAGACGAAGTCGCCAATTTCGAAGCTGAGAGCTCGACGCCTTACATCTGCATAACTTTTCTGCCGTGTCTGTGCTGTTCTCAAATTCTGCCTGATAACCTGCACTTGTTCTTCTGCCTGCTTCAAGACCTCAGGTCCAAATACTTTACCTTCTCCGGTCTGATTCCAAAACAACGGTGTCCTGCATTTCCTTCCATACAATGCCTCAAATGGTGACATCTTGAGACTCTGTTGGTGGCTGTTGTTGTACGAGAATTCTGCATAACACAAACTCTTCTCCCAACTACTCCCATACTGTAATGCACATGCCCTCAGCATGTCCTCCAATATCTGATTCGTCCTCTCGGTCTGACCGTCTGTCTGCGGATGGTAAGCGGAACTGAAGTGAAGCTTAGTATCCATGGACTCATGTAACTTGCGCCAAAAGTGTGACGTAAACTGACTGCCTCGGTCTGACACTACCTTCTTAGGTACCCCATGCAAACATACAATCCGCTCCATATACAACTCTGCTAGTTTGGCACCGGAATATGTAGTCTTCACCGGAATAAAGTGAGCCACCTTCGTCAATCGGTCCACTATCACCCATATAGAGTCATAACCTTTCTGTGTGCGGGGCAATCCTGTTATAAAATCCATACCCACTTCTTCCCATTTCCACTCTGGTATCTTCATAGGCTGAAGCAAACCTGCCGGTCTCTGATGTTCAGCCTTGACTCTCTGGCATACATCGCAAAGAGCTACATGTGCTGCAACATCGCGCTTCAAACCATACCACCAAAATCTTTCCTTGAGGTCCAAGTACATCTTGGTACTTCCCGGGTGAATGGAATATGCTGACTCGTGCGCTTCCCGTAAGATAACATCCTTGATATGCTGCTGATCTGGCACCACTATTCTGTTACCATACCACACTGTTCCTTGATCATCCAATCGGAATCCTGGTGCTTTATCTGTCCCAACCTTCTTAATCAATTCCTTGATTTCCTCATCCTCCAATTGACCTTTTCGGATCTCCTGTTCAAGAGTTGGCTCCACTTCTAGCTCAGTCACGTTGGCTACCATACCCAAGTTCAAGCGTTCAAATTCCCTACTAAGCTCTTCCGGCAAATTCTGTCTCGTCAGCACATTCGCATGGCTCTTCCTACTCAAAGCATCGACCACTAAGTTAGCCTTCCCTGGATGGTAATGAATCTCCAGTTCAAAGTCATTGATCTTCTCGAGCCAACAACGTTGCCTCATATTCAACTCGGATTGCGTGAACACATACTTAAGGCTCTTGTGGTCGGTATAGATGTCGCACTTGTGTCCAATCAAATAATGCCTCCAGATCTTCAATGCGTGTACCACGGCTGCCAATTCCAGATCGTGTGTCGGATAATTCAGCTCATGTCTCCTCAACTGTCTGGATGCATATGCCACAACTCTACCTTCCTGCATAAGTACACATCCCAATCCTTGGCGAGACGCATCACAATACACTGAGAAGCTCTTAGTAACATCTGGCAGTACCAATACCGGTGCAGTGGTCAGCCTTTTCTTCAACTCCTCAAAACTAGCTTGGCACTGCGGTGTCCACACGAACTTGGCATTCTTTTCTAGTAATGATGTCAAGGGCTTAGCAATCTTGGAGAATCCCTCAATAAAACGCCGATAGGAACCTGCCATTCCGAGAAAACTCCTGATCTCACTGACATTCTGCGGTGGGATCCAGTTGAGAACGTCTCTGACCTTCTTCGGGTCAACTGCTACACCTCCATTTGACAACACATGGCCCAAGAATGATACCTCCTTCAGCCAGAATTCACACTTGCTTAACTTGGCATACAGCTGATGCTCTCGAAGTCTCTGCATTACTAACCTCAAATGTTTCTCATGCTCTTTCTTATTCTTGGAGAAAACCAGAATATCATCGATGAACACCACGATGAACTTGTCAAGATAATCCATGAACACGCTGTTCATCAAATACATGAAGTAGGCCGGTGCATTAGTCAATCCAAAGGATATAACTGTGAACTCATACAAACCATACCGGGTAGTGAAAGCTGTCTTAGGGATGTCTGTCACCCGAATTCTCATCTGATGATAGCCCGATCTGAGATCGATCTTCGAGAACACACAAGCTCCCCTCAATTGATCAAAGATATCATCGATCCTTGGCAGTGGGTATTTGTTCTTGATGGTGACCTCATGAGGGCTCGATAGTCCATGCACATCCTCTGTGTCCCGTCTTTCTTATCAACAAACAACACTGGAGCTCCCCAAGGCGAAGAGCTAGGACGAATATACCCCTTAGCTAGCAAGGCCCTCAATTCTTCTTTAAGTTTCTTTAATTCCTTTACCCCCATTCTATATGGTCTTTTAGCTATGGGTGCTGTGCCAGGCATAAGTTCAATAACAAATTCAACTTCACGTTCCGGAGGCATACCTGGCAATTCATCTGGGAACACATCTGGATACTCGCTCACCACTCGAATGTACCTCAACTCTGTGCCTTCAGCCTGATTGATCTGACCAGGCTCTGTGGATTTGGTTGCTTGATACTCAATCTTCTCCCCTGATGGAGTCACTAACTAAACTGCACGCTTGGAACACTGTATGACGGCATCATACTTTGCTAGCCAGCTCATTCCCAAAATCAGATCCATCCCGATAGAGTTTAGGACTATAGGGTGTGCTAAAAAGTCTACCCGCCTTATGTTAACTGCTACATTAGGACAACGTAATGTGGCCCGAAGTTCTCCCCCCGGTGAGTTAACTAACATGGTGTTCCCCATAGGTTGCATAAGCATCAAGTTCTTTTTTACGAAATCAGCAGATATAAAAGCATGCGAAGCTCCAGAATCGAACAAAACTGTAGCAGGTTGTGAGTTGACCGGAAACGTACCGACTACCACATCTGTGGCTACTTCTGCAGTTTCTGCTCCCACATGGTTGAGCTTGCCCCTGGCGTAGTTCTGTTGGCCACGGTTTCCCTGTGCCTGCTGCTGATTCCCATTCTGAGCTGGTTGTGGTCCTGCCTTCTGGTTGCTATTCTGACCGGTGGAGTTCTGGACCCTCCGGGGGCAAGAGTTAGCATAATGTCCCTGTTCTCCATAGTGGTAGAACGCCCTTGGGCCGACAGGTATGGTGTTAGCCTGGGTAGTGCACGAAGCCTGAGTGTTCTGCTGCACGTTCTGGTAGCGCTGCTGTTGCTGCTGGGGTGGTGCATACTGGGGACGTTGCTGGTTCTGGCCGCGGTTCTGAAGGCTTGACTGTCCCTGAGTGCGCTGCTGATTCACCTGCTGGGAGTTGTAGCGGGAGCGGACGTTGCTGCCAGATTGCTAGTTCATGATCCTCCTCTTTTTGTCCTCAATCTCACGGCGCTTGTGCTCCACCATCAGAGCACCATCAACCAGCTCGCCGAAGGTTGGAAAGGTGATGCACATCAACTGCAGCTATAAAACATCCTGGAGTTCATTTCGGAAGCGAGTTTGCCTCTTCTTGTCTGTCGACACCTCATCTGGTGCATAGCGGGCCAGCTCGAGGAACTTGTCACGGTAGGCAGTGACACTCATTCCTTCTTGCATCAGGGCTAGGAACTCCTTCTTCTTTAGGACCGTCAGTCCCTCAGGCACATGATGGGCACGGAAATCATCACTGAACTGCTACCAGGTGATCTGGTTGCGATCGGGTTGCGCATATTGGTATGCCACCCACCAGTCGAGAGCGGCTCCTTCAAACTGTCCAGAGGCGTAGAGCACCTTCTCCCTGTCATCACACTGAGCAATGTCGAGCTGTCTCTCCACTGCCTTGATCCAGTCTTCTGCTTCCATCGGGTCCTTGGCGCGGGAGAACTTTGGCGGGCGCCCCTTCAAGAACTCTCCCCTCTTGTCCCGGATGGGCTGGGCAGGTGGCTGAATAGGTGGATTCCGCAGGTTCTGCTGCATCAAAGCTATAGCCTGGGTCAACTGTTGCATCGTCTGTGTCTGTAAGCGGACCAGATCCTCCATGGTGGGCGGCTGGTTCTGGTTCGGGTTCTGGTTCTGATTCTGGTTCGGGTTCTGATTCTGATTGCCACCACCCGTCGATCCTCTTGTCCCAACCATCTGTCACAAATCAAAATCCCAACATTCACAATCACAGACATGTCTGAACCAGTGTCAAGAACAGAAGCATTCCATTGACAAGATAAGGTACTCAGGCGATAGGAAAGATGATAGATGATGTGCAAAGGAGAGGTTAGGAACCCAACTATCTATCCACTAAATACCTTATATCTTAATCCAATACTAGATGATTGCAGACTTTCATCTGCGCTCATCACAATCATTACAAAGATCCAAATCACACATAAGCATAATGACAATTCATTCAAGCATTCAAAGACATGGTTCACACAAGACTCGACACTCTCTTAGACTAGTTTTGGACCCGAAAACGTTCTATTTGATCTCCATTAGCATTTAGGGTCGATGGTGGTGCGGTAAGCTAGGGTGTTGTATCTAGTCCTTCTGTGTGGTGGCGACTGTGCACCGAACTCTGGTCTGCGTGGCGCAGGTCCTTCCAACTAGTGCTGCAGCTCCTCATTCTTCTCTTGTTCTTGCTCTAACTCCACGGACTCGGTCTCTAGCTCCTCGGGGTCCCCTTCTTCGGCCTCCTGCCCAAGAAGCTCCTTGCAGGCATCCGGGTTGCGTGCCACCAATAGGTACTAATCGATGCGGGTGGAAGGTAGCCTTCAGTGCTCTTGCGGACTATCTATCTCTGTCGAGCCATCTATGGAAGTGAAAACTAGAGGAGGGCCAGAGAATTTTCACAAAGGACAGAGGTAGAATAGAACACCATTTTTCAATAGAACTCAACTCTAGGATGTAAAATAATTTTTTTAGAGCAAGGATTAAGCAAGTTCTAATCGACCATTCTATCTAGGCTGTGATCCTACAGTCAGCACGGCTCTGATACCAACTTTGTAACACCCAGATTTCTAAGAAATCCGAATGCTTCCATATGTATGCCCAGGATGTCCACAGAACACATATAGATTACAAATATTGAATCACAGGGAACACAATGCTCGAACAAAATAATTTATATCAGAGTTTAACACAAGACATAGTCTTTAAATAAATAACACAGCGGAAGACTTAATATTATTAAAACGCTTCAAAACTAGTAGAGCCTCAAATCCACAGGGACACCGACTGGTTGAACACAGCTAGAGGTACGGCAGATCCTTCGGAAACTCAGCAAGCGACTGATCATTCAATGCTCCATCTGTTACCCATCCGGGATTTTGTTGAATAGTTGCAAGTGTAAGTAAACCATCTTACTTAACAAGTATAACACGGGTTATGCAAGAACAAAAGGCTTGACACGGTTATACTGCATTAGCACTTTTAGTTGTTTCATTTTATTATCATCCAATTTACTACAAATGAGTAGAACCCAAGTATAAACCCATTAATAAGGTATAAGTGATTATGGAACAAACCAACATCAACCACTAATATCATCTTCTAATCAAAAAGGATCCAGGCCGCTCGTGTCCGTGAGCACGGCTATCATGATAGATCAACACTCTGCAGAGGTTTCGCCCTTTACCCGCCGGTCACATAAATCCAAAAGAACTTATGTTACGAGGACTTTCACAAAACACCCTAACAAGCACAGTAGCCGTTTTGGTTCAACATAGGCAGCATAACCCGAGGCATCGAGATTGACGTACGCTCAGGGCGCAACGTGAGGGGGTCAATGGCGTCCAGAGCGAGAGCGCAATCATCGCAACGTGTGAAGCTGCCGTACATCGGGCGCTTACATCACGGGACCTTGCCTAACGGGGCATAGCCAACGGATAAAACCGTCCTCGATGGATCAAACTATACTCTCACGAATGTTCCCCACATACGCCTTTCGGTAACCACTGGCAAGCTAGAGACGTACAAGTTAATTATCCAAGACCAGAGCCATTATAGTTCCAACGGCGGTGAACAGGTTCCTGGGTTGTCGCTTTAAGAACCGGACCTTACGGAGAGGCATTAGAACAAAGCACGAAGCACGTGCTCTAATTCCCTAGACCAAACCTTACAGAGACACTAGAACAAAGCACACAGCACATGCTCTAGTTCCCCGAACCATGTTGCTAAAAAGCATCTTTTGACCATCATTGAAGTGAACCATTAGTTCAATATTGACATTTAAAAATAAATGTTGGTTGCAGCGCGTAGCATAGTCTAACCATAATGCATAAAACCCCGGGTAACAAGGAATAAGGTAAAGACTAAGAACATCCTTAGTGGTTAACAGTATTAGACACATGCAGATGATTTATGTGATTAATCGGTGTATAGGTAACAAGGATGGTCCGTGTTATACTTGCCTTCCTCAGTGAACTGCTGCTGCAACTGCTATTCGGGAACGGCATCGTTGGCGAACTCGAACGGCTCAGCAACTACTCACATCGATCACCACACCAGCATGCAAACAAGATATTTAATTAGAACAGTACACCAAACATAAACAAGAGATGAAAAGAAGGCTTTAGAGTTAATCTACGCTTCACTACGAACACGTGAGCGCAAAAATCACTCAAATCGGAGTTAAAACGGAGAAACTATGCTTAAAACGGGCTCTAGGGGCTTGCTGGTAAAGATTTTAAGCTTCCAGGGGTGTTTTTGAAAGAAACCAGGGACCTATAACATAATTTTGAATAAAAACACGAGGGCTGCGGCGTAAAAACGACTTTCAGGATGGCGGGCGCTATTTTTCAAAAGAGCAGGGGCTAAACCGAAAGAAAAAGGACTTGGTTGTAAATACTTTTGAATAGAGGTGGACTGCGGGTTGATTTTCAAAATTGCAGGGGCTCTTTTGCAAAATCGCCACGGCAGCGGCTGGATGCTGACGTCGGCTGACGTCACCGTGGACCGGACCGTAGACCGCCATGAACCGTGGTTCACGGTGAACCGGCTCGGTTCAGATCGGTTTCAGATCTAGGCCGTCGGTTTCGAATCTAACGGCTCAGATTAGATCGGGGCACTGGGTCACCGGAGCTCGGCGGCGCTTCACCGGAGACGCGGAGGAGCTCGCCGGAGTTGGCTCGGCTCGGCGCTAGGAAGCTCCTTTTCTCGCCGCGATGGGCCCTAGAGGAAGAGGAGACAACGGGGAGTCGATTTTGGGGGTTCTACTCGAAGATTCCGCGGCGGTGGCGGCTGGCGACGCACGGCGGCGGGTTGAGAACTCCGACGAGGTCGCACGCGTGCGGGAAGGCGACAGAGAGAGGGGAAAAACGCTTGGCGACTTCCTCACCTTGCGGCGAAGCTCCGGAGATGGCTCTTGTCGACAAAGTCGCGGCGGAGCGGTGGCTCGGCGGCTCGACGTCTCGGAGCTAGGGTTGGCGATGGCGCGAGCTTGGATGGCGGCTAGAGTTTGGGCTGCGGCTCGAGGGGGTTGGCGGCGGCTTATAAAGGGGCTAGGCGACCTCGGCGTGCGCGTCAAGCAAAGAAGTCCGGGCGCGGCACGGCGGCGCGGTGTCCTGCTCGGTTACGGCTGGAGGTAGGAGGAGATACTGACGAGCGGGCCCGGGCGGTCAGCGGCAGCGAGCGGAGAAGAAACGCGCCGACAGGTGGGACCAGGCTGTCAGCCACAGCGGGAGAGAGAGGGCGCGGAGCGGGCTGGCGCGAGCTGTTGGGCCATGGTTGCTGGGCCGCGCAGAGAAGGGAAAAAAGATGGGCCGCGCAGGGAAAAAGAAAAAGAAGAAGCTGGGCTGCTGGGCTGCTGGGCTGAAAAGAGAGAGGGAAAAAAGAGAGAAAAGAAAAGGTTTTTCTTTTATTCAAACACTCATTTGAATTCAAATTCAAATTTGAATTCAACAATCAAAAATAAATGCACCAGCATGAATGCAATAATAATGTTTCTATTTCCTATATTTGCTTTTAATTATTCAAAAATTTTATTTTCCTACATTATTTATGAGCACTCAAATATAAAAAGCCAATTAATTACTAAATTTTAAATAGGGCATTTTTAGGGTGTTACACATACATGGATCAAAAAGACTACTAAACATGCATGGAAGGCATGGAGGACCAAAGAAGTTGATTGGGGACCAAGTCCAAGTATTCCAACATCCTCACCAGGACACCACGTCCCTTTTGTCCAAAGGAAAGTCTAGATTCAGGCTAATGGACAGGGGCAACTTCTAATGACCGCCACGACTTCAGATGATCTCCGTTTTGGACGTTCAAGTATTGCACGGAAAGCTTATCAAGTCTACTTTGCAAAGTATCTAGTGACATATGTATATCTGCTCGGAGTCACCCGCAATCATCGAATACTGCCAAGTTCTTTTCTACCGACATGCAACATCACCCTATTTTTGGCATCAACTTCTAAAGCTGGCCACAACTTCATACGGGCTCCGTTTTGGGAGTTCAAGCACTGCATGGAAAGCATATCAAGTATACTTTGCAACAGATCAAGTAACACGTGTATATCTGCTAGGAGTTTCCTGCAATCGTCAAAATACTGCGGAGACCTTTTCTGCCACGGTGCTACGTCACCCTATTTTGGCCAATTGGCCATGTATCAAGTTGAGTGCATGTGCATGCATTGGAGCACGACCTTAGCACTCCTGTGGTCGCCCTTCCACCTCCTTATAGCCCTCAGCTGAGGCTGAGAAGGGTTGGGTTTTGTTTACTTGAAAGTTTAGCCATTGCTACTTCCTTATACACGCATGTGTCAAGTAGACCATTCGTTCTACTCGATTCGGAACCCCACCTTTATGTATTCAGATTGGTATTAGATCCATAATTGCAATCGAGTTGCTTGTTATACTTGTTCTTGCCTGTTCTTCGATTGCTTGCAGGAATTGCCCTAGTGATTTGGTTGATCGTGCTCCGCAAGATCATGACGACCGTTGGAGTTGGTGTATCGGTTGCTAAGGCGCATCATCCTTGGATGGTTGTAGTTGGGCCATGAACGTCTCTCCAATCCAAATTGAAGTTATCCCCCACTCTCATCAAAAGATGAGAATCCAAACCCTACCAGGTTCCCATCAACAGGTGTTGTCCCCCACAACTTATATATGCAGACCAACGCTCGAGACACATCCATGAAGGTGGTACCCATGAAGATTAGCAATACAACAACAATGTACATACTATAGAGATGAGGACAACAGGGCCCACAAGCTGGTTTTGTCTCCGCTACATATGACAAGTTCAAAGCTGTAACAAGACAAAATAGCAAGAAGAAATTCAACCCAAGACGATCCAAGTGTGGGCCGGACAGCCCATCTGTGGGCCCTCTCAGCCCCATCTTTTGCAAGGCAGTTGTAGGTCAATTGTTTATGTCGCGATATAAGCAGCGATAGACCCCCTTATTCATTCATTCGGTTTCGAATCAACTCGGATACACCTGGTGGAGAAGGGATGTAGATGGGGACACCAAATTTTCATTAGGGGTAGGGAGTGTGGTTAGAATAGTGATTAGAAGATGATTAGAAGACGACTAGATAGATTAGAAGGGAGATCCAATGGATTCTTTCTTTGTACCAATTATCCCTCATCAATCTTATAAGTACTTCATATTCAGTTGATAGGTAAGTTATCCGTCATTTATTTATTATTTGTTTGGGGGATCATCGTAGCATTACTCAAGTATGAAAACTTTTATGGGTAACCTTTGTATACGCCAGAGTATGTAGTGTGTGTGGTGCCTAGGCCTTAGATTACCTTTGATTGCCTTGTTCTTCTCTAGAATTATTTTGGGGTAGGTATTAGGGTAGTGACAACCCTCTAGAGCTAATAGTCGGAGGTTCATGGCAGATCAAGACCAAGATTGGTGTCGCTCGTAAACAATATCAGAACCAAGTCCATCTTAGCCATGACATTCCTTAACCACATTCCATACACCAATCTCTTTCCTCTATACATTAGGGTAGTCTAGTTAGAAGACAATTATACCTCTGTTCCCTTGAATACTCATAGGTGAAATGCTACAATAGTATTTTTATTGTAACATCCCGCCACTCCGGGCCAGGTCCGTCTACCCTGGCAGCTCTCTAGAATCCCAAGAATGCCCTCACAGACCAATACGTGTCTTTTCTGCGTATTTTTTCCTCACTCATAAGCACCCAGGAAAGACTTCCTGGTCGGTCATCCATCCTGAAATTGCTCCGGGCTAAGCACGCTTAACCCTAGAGTTCTTTCGAGATGAGCTCCCGGAAAAGAAGTTACAACTTATTGGTATGAGTATCCTTATCAATCCTATTAAGCCCTAGGTTGGGGTGTTCCATTTATGCACTAGTGGATTATTCTGTAGGAGTTAAGAAACACTCGTCATTTCTAACGTCGCCACTAGGGAAACTTAGTAGCGACTTAAGAAACATCAACAATCATTTGTGGCACCGTAGCTGGGAACAGTTGCTATAATTACCTTCGAACCTATTCTATCGTGTATCTATTCTTTTTACTTTTATTATACCTTTACCCTTGCTACCCATGAAAGGTTATCCTTTTCAACACCTTTCGAGACCTTTTTACTTTATTTACCTCTACATCTACCCTCGCTACCCAAGGAAAGTTATCCCCGTCAATACCTTTAGACCATTTCATGGAAAGTTTTTGAGTCGTCACCCTCTTCTAAGCCTCACAAGCTTCTGCCTATGAAATTTTTCCTAAATCCATGGATCAAGAACAAAGCCTTCTCTAGTTTGAACAATGGAAACCATACCACATCAGCGAAAGTTCAAGCGATTCCTGATTCTCGACATAGGAGAAGAAAATTATAGGTGCAGCCTCGGCCAAGCTTCAAGACTACCCATACTAGCCTAGACTTGTATTTACCCTCTGTGCTCCATGACAACACCTTTTCCTTGGGTTTTGACATGTAAATTGTCATATATCTCATCATCACCGTTGGAGGTTTGACTACACATGAAACTTCAATGGAGGAAGGGAATTCATAGATTACTTCTTAGAAAACTATTCTTTCCATACCTCATAACCAAACCCCGTTGAGACAAATGTGAGTACAACTAAGAGAGCCCTCAACAACCAAATCCAAGTCTTCACCGTTCACATCCATAGACTTGTCGGTTGGACTCTCTCCCGAACCACGAACACCAAAGGAAGAAGAAATTCAACCTTCGGAGTTTGCTTTTCAATTCAAGGACAGATCCTTATTGAAAACCATAGAAACATATTGAATTATCCACCAGTTTTGTACACCCCTCTTAAGGAGATTTTCTGTAAGGAAACCCAAGAGGAAATTGAATGTCTTATCAAGCTGCGAATGGTCTAAGGAGTTAGATCATTCTTCCAAAGCAATTCGGATTGGTCATACCCCTATTCATTCAAATTTGAGGAACCATGGTAGATCTATCATGCAATCTGGATGTCGAAGCTAATATCCATTCCATATTCTTGTACTCACCAATTTGAGGGATGAACCCATAGCTCCAACCAAAACCTTCAACGAGCCCATCAAACACATTCTAATAAGGAATCAGGATTTTGCAAAACATACCTCTTGGAACAAGAGGCCTACAATACCTTCTCTTCATAATCTTTCTAATCTTCGTGAGAAGGTTGTCCCTAGAGTGGAACTATGAGAGGAATGGTTAATGGAAGAAGAACGTTCTTCCAAAGCATTTTAGATTCATTTGCCTTCCACGACCATACCGTATTATATAAACGGGGTTGTCGCTGAAGCCCTTCACAACCCTATTATCGAGGCTACCATTAATACTATAAACTCTTTTGAGAAACAAGTTTCTATCAGTTGTTTATCTTGCTAAATATTGCTAAAATCGACATAAAACTGGTTAGATCTGTCTTTGCTTGTAGAGATAATGTACACATTACACATTTGTAGCTGTCCATTAGATCCACGTGCACGAAAAACGTCCCAGCTGATTCAATAAGATGCAATCGGCTGAATCGGCCAGATCGGCTTATTCTGTCTTTTTCTGTATCGGTTGATATAACCGATTTGACCTATAAGATACTTTTGGAATACCAGCCGATAAGCTCTTGAATTTAACGTTTATTTTGCTTTCTTGTCAATTAACAGGTCAAATTGAGTGGCACGCCTTGGTCATCGGAGGTCAACGATCCGGGCTTGGCCAACGACACACCCGAACCCGAGTGTTGATTTTTGCGTCAACACCAAGAAGCTAAATAACTCTAAACTAATATAGAGGAGAACTACACCACCACAAAGTCACTTGGACTTGATAAAATAAAAAGGCGGGAAAAGCTAAGGTTACTCAAGAAATAAAGAAGATTGAACTATATTGATAATATTCAAGAGCTTTACTCAAACTCCAAAAAAAACTCAAGAACCTCTAAGCTAAGCTCAACCCAACCCTACTCCCAACTCTAACCTACTTCATAACTAATAGTGAGAAAGTAGAATAGCTCCTTTTTAGTGTGTGCTTTGGAGTGAAGTGGTCGACGCATTTTATAACAGCTTCACATCACTTGGGGTGCTCAACCGCCTTTGCAAACTGCCACTTGAAGTTGGGCTCATGCTGGCCCTAGCTCATTCGGCTGGCCCTAGCCGCCCGATGCCACCGCCGTTCTTGTGAATGTTGCAGATCGATCCTCGGTGACGATTCCTTTGGCAGTTGCAGATCCTACGCCGGTGAAGACTGGAGGTGCGCCCTCCAAACCATGGCACGATCCTTTCGGGTCCCTCGGATGCACCGACACCGAATCCATGGCTCTAATTGTGTTTCTTCGCCTGTGGATCAATGACGTGGCGAAAGGCCAAGGTGGTTGGCCGACTGGCCGAGAGTGGTCCTCCCGGCCAGGCATTTGACCTGTTTTCGCCCTCTCTTATGTCACATGTGCCCACAACCATAAATCCTTCAAAACTTGTGTAAATTGTTAGAATAAAGTAAAATATACATGGAGCCTTATGTAAATATCTCATGTTATTCCTGAGATACTGATGACAAATTTTGTTTATTGGCTGCCAACTGCCCCTCTGTGCTGCAAGCCTGCAAGCTCATGGAAATGGAATAATGGGAAGGAGAGTAGGGGGCTAGCACCGCCACTAATGATGTCACTGCCGTTGATGCTCCCAATGTCGGTGCTTCTACAATTCGTGGCCGTGAACAAGGTTCCAGCTCCGCAATAGCAGTTCAAATTGAGCAACAACAGGATGGCATTGGTGTCGGGCGAGGACAAGGTGCCCTTATCCCCAGCAGCAGTCGGACAGTTCTGCGTTTGAAAAAAACAGAAGATTATAATAAGAGGTAAAATCAAGTTAAATGCCTTAATTGGTATGGAGCAATACATTGGATTTAGGATTGGAAGGTACTCAGATTAAGATTCTAGAAGTGTACTCTCTCTTTCCCTAAATGTTGGTCGTCCGAAAACAATCCCAGCATCCAAAGCAAATGCAAAAGACCCTGATGACCCTATGGATGGAGTACATAGCAACTGACACACCCACATGCTTGTGTGTGGCAGTGGGAGAATGGGGAAGCCGGCAGGGAAAAGGAGACGGGAAGTCAGGAGAGGTAGGTGCAGGACCACAGTACCTCGTAGGCCTGGCTGTGGAGCAGCGACCATCATTTAGGGACGGGCTTCTGTTGCTTAAATGACGTACAAAAAGGGACGGAGGGAGTATGTTTTAGATTTCAAGAAATTTCTTTCAAGTTTAAATCTTACCACAGGACGGTCATGCCATTCATCCCGCCCTAGCCTTAATTGTGAAAGTCAAAATGTTGTTGCGGGTGTTGTGCAATCAAAAAGAAGTGGTTCAAGATCAATAGTTGATTCAAGTTGTGGTGGCATTAGCTGGGATGGGGATAGAACAACCATAACGGGGTGAAGAATCTTGTGGAGGGTACTATAATCTTACAAGGGAATTTGAACCATATGTTCATATTATTGTTGATCCAAGACTTCGAATTTGAATTTTTAGATTTCATCCTAACATTAGCGATGATGTTCGTACTTTTATTTGTGTTGTGAGATTTCAATAAAAATATGAATAGTAATTAATAAAAATAAAAAAAATATTAATAATAACATATTACATAATTTTTATTTAAATTGTTATATATATTACACTAGTGTCATTAATATTTCTCCTAGATTACCCATATACCTCGATACTATTCTCATATATACTACTCATATTACTAGGATCATTTTATATAATATATAATTAATCTCAAACCGTTTGTCCTTTTCTTATACATGGTATATCACGCACTATAAAAAAAACTCGAGCGTCGAAAAGCACGCTCCATCCCCGTGTTCCCATCTCGTGTTGCACCATTAAAATCCTGATACAGGGCAATAGTGTTTGTTAAGAGACTGTGTTGACCCGTTCGGTAGGACTCTCCGCTTCTCAATGGACCTGATGAACAGCGACAAGCCGGTGCTGGAGTACCGTACGGAACGGAACCAGCTGCGGCACACCTACCCGCCGCCCAAAACCGCATGCAACCACACCTCTGGCTTTACTCTGAGCCCCCACCCCGTCACAGGCACAAGCTTTTCATGTCGCGTCTATCTCATCGTGTTCAAAATGGCCTTCCTCGATCGCATAGTTCGAACCCCCCGCCTCTGCCTGCAAGCACAGGGCATAAATAAAATACGGTAGTAGGCTCGGTGATTGATCGAGCAACCATGGCTGCGGCAGCCATGCTTGCGCGTCGTCATCCCGTTCAGCCCGCCCTGCCACTGCCACTGCTCCTGCTGCTGGCGGTAGCGCCGACGGTGCGCGCGCGCGTGACGGCGCTGATCGTGTTCGGCGACTCCACGGTGGACGCCGGCAACAACACGCCCATCCCGACGGTGGTGCGGAGCAACTTCCCGCCCTACGGCCGCGACTTCCCCGGCGCCACGGGGCGGTTCAGCAACGGCCGCGTCGCCACCGACTTCTACTCGGAGGCGCTGGGGCTCGGCCGCGACTTCGTTCCGGCCTACCTCGACCCGGACTACGGCATCCAGGACTTCGCCATCGGTGTCTGCTTCGCCTCCGCGGGCTCCGGGCTCGACGTCGCCACCTCGCGCGTCTTCGTGAGTACTCATATCTGTATCGGCCTATCTCTTCTTGCATTGCTTCATCATTGGCTACGACTATGAGAGTGCACTCGGCGCAGGCGTTGCTTACTTGCTTTCCTGTTTGGCCGGAACTGAATTGAAATTATATATTATTATCGGTGTTTTCTTTTGGGGAGAAATTAAATCATTTGGGATAATTACGAAGGAAATGCTGCGTCTAGCCAGACGACGCAGAGAAGATGGGCTTGATTCCAATGAGAGTTAATTTGCTCTCCCTTAAATGTGCCAGCAGACAACTCTTCGTCGTTGTTAGGTAGGCCAGATGGACCATTACCTGATGGTAAAAAATGACACTTGTTATCACCACCGTGTTGTTGATTATCACCGTTGGTTATGTTTAAACCCGCGGTGACTGGCTATTTGGAAAATATTTCTGTAGTAGTGAATGGGGATGGAGATGATGGCAATTCAAACCGACATAATAGAGTATGTAAGGTTCTTACACCAGGCGAGTGTCATTGTCCAATTTGTCTGGTCCGTTGACACGCCATCAGCTTGGAAATTTTAAGTCCGTCGTTGTAAAATCAAGGCTGATCAATTTGAAATGATACGATGGATCGTAACGCTAACCCCAACTTTTTCAAATTGACATAGGGCCATAGGGGGGCAATATACACCTTGAAGTACTACAAGGTATTATTGGCAGATGGATGTACTACAAGGCAAAAAATGTGAGTTTAGGTCCACACTGACGTTATTTCCTATAAGGTGTGTTCATAACTCATCGAATAATACACAATACTGTATATACTTCCTGTATGCTTCTACTTTCAATTTTCGAACGACTTTTCTTTCACGGGAATTTACCAGCGACTGTCCATGTCGCCGTTGCCCGAACCAAAATAAACCCGGCAGCACTTTTCTGCAAGATTCCCGTTGCTGACCAAGAAGCAAGCCGATCCTCGTGTCCTGTTCGGGAACACTTTGTACCGGTGAGCAGTGTTAACACAAACAGTCACATTTGTCGACTACCACTTCGTACACGGCCGAATACCTTTTTAGCCCGTCGCCGATTGTGCATGTCCGAATTGAACGCTTTCACGTGCATTGTAAAAACGATACAAAGAGGAATGTAAGAAAACAAACCATGACGTATAAACATTGGAAATGTAAGAAATCATTGCTTGCTTTTGTTGTTACAAAGAAGTGTTTAACACAATCTCACCGTGATGATGAATCCATTATGTTCCAGAGAGTGATCCCCTGTGGAAGCAGGTGGACATGGTTCCGGGAGTACAAGGCGCGGCTGGCTGCCCACCTCGGGCGCCGCAGAGGCCCACGCCGTGGTGGCCGGCGCCGTGTACGCCGTCAGCATCGGCACCAACGACTTCATCGAGAACTACTACGCTCTCACCACCACGCGGTTCCTCGAGTTCACGGTGCCCGAGTACACGCGAGTACCTGGTGGGCCTGGCCCGTGCGTTCCTAGCGGAGCTTACGCCTGGGTGCGCGCAGGATCGGCTTCACGGGGCTCGCCGCCATGGGCTGCCTGCCCTGGGAGCGCGCCCGCGCGCGAGCCCTGGGCACCAGCGGCGGCTGCGACGAGCGGTACAACGCCGCGGCGCGCGCCTTCAACGCGGCGCTGGCTGGCATGGTGGCCGAGCTGGGCGGCGAGCTGCCAGGCGCCGAGATCCGGGTGGCGGAGGTGTAACGACTTCTTCGAGGGGCGTGGTGCGGGACCCGGCGCGGCACGGTTCGCGCGCGCCGACGTCGGGTGCTGCGGGACCGGCACGTACGAGACGGGGTACACGTGCGGCGCGTGGGCGGCGGCGCCGGAGGGACGTGCCCGGACGCCGACCGCTACGTGTTCTGGGACGCCGTGCACCCCACGAGCGCGCCAGTAGGCTCGTCGCCGAGCACCTCATCAACACCACCTTCGGCCGCTTCGAGTGATAGATAGATGCTCTCCTCGTGATCCGATCCGTGTAACGGATGTGTGCATTGGTTTAAGTAGGACAATTAATGAATTGATTGGTGCATGTGACCACCTCAAACTCAAAGTATGCTGCCTTTTCTCCTGTTTGAAGTTGGATCAGGGAACGGAAATCACAGATCCAAAAGAGAGCATTGCACGTTGCGACTGTGCCAAAGAAAGAGAACTCAGGCAAGATCATAAACTACACAGAACCAGAAGACGCATGCCTCTCTGTCTGTCTGAACAGGAACTGCTACTGTCAGCTCATAATCTTTTCAAGCAAAAATTGTGATAGTCAGCCTCAGGTGAGCTAAATTCTACACACATACCATGCACAGACCTAGTCCAGCTAGCTACATTCTCTGCCAACTAACGCCGGGCCGGGCGCGCCCCTGCTTCCAGCTCCTTCTACTGCGTCCGGCCGCGCGGTCAACGATCCATTGCGCCGTTGTGGGCTCGACGTCCGCAGGTCCATCAGACCTCTACACTGAACCACGAGCAAATCTCAGAAATCCAAATCAAGCAGAGGGCAGACGAAGTCATGCGCAGCACGCCAGCGCGGCAACGGCAGAGCTCATAGAATGCGCACGTACGTACGTACCTGCTGGGCGCTACTAGTTGTGACGGTTCGCGTGGCCCCGTGCACTCGCGGCCGGAGGCTGGCCCCACCCGCCTGAACGGCGTCGCCCACCGCCAGCCGCCGATGACCATTCCTGCTGGGACCCGACGAAGACGCGTGCTCCGGCGACAACCCGGCGGCGCGGTCACCAGCAGCTTCCGGCCCCACCCGCCGCACTCAGCGTCGGCGTCGCCGTTCCGAGGAGCTCAGAAGGAGCCGACGAGGACCAGCAGTACGAGGCTAGCACGGTAGGGCCAGCGACCGGTGTCTGGCCATTGTTGCTTACAGCCCTTACGCGCGACGTGCTGTCTGTGGCTCAGTCCGGCAATGGATCGATTCACGAGGCAGTGTAGATGGAGCTAACCGAGTTGGTGAGCAGGGAGCGCTTGGATCTGGTGGTGGTTACAGGGAATTGGAGGAGCTGCTGCTGATGGATCTGGTCTTGGTCTGGAACGATGGGCTAATTGCCAGTGGGAGTAGATATAGGTGGTTAAGTGCGGAATTAATCTACTGACGAAAAGATAAATTAAGCAGAGTGTCAGTCAGTGCTGATGCAGCAGGTTCATTCACATGTAATTCAGGCCGTGCCAAAGTCTCTTGCCAATTGCAACCGCCGCTCCTAAGCTCGGAACAGCATGCCGAGTAGAATTTGTCTGGTCAAAAGATTAACCCGGAGTTGTTAATGGACAAAAGTCCCTTTACTATTGCTTGGCTAACACA